>VWZV01001297.1:80182-97469 GCA_013397155.1 Irena cyanogastra
TGGTCCCATGCCTGTACCCCTCCCCTGTCCCCACCCCCGTTTATAAGGTGCCGCACATAGGGGAGAACTCACTTTTGTGCGGGCTCCTGCTCTGCCCAAATAAACCAGTTACACCCTGCGAAAGTCCTCTCTTCATTTCCTCCTCACTGCCACGCTTCTGCCGAAGATGAAGACCCACGAAACCAGAGGAGGTACGGAACTGTACCCATCAATGCTGGGTCGGAGCGAGAGCTAACCAGAACGGGACGCGCGATCCCGGGAGCAGCGTCCGAACCCTGGCTTTAGCCCTCCACAGGGAAGAAGGGTGTCTGGTGGCACTCTTCTGGTTTTTGGGAGTTTCTCTCAGAGAGGCAGAGATAAGATACCATGAGAAGAGAGGCAGATAAAAAAGACAGTGACTGGGGAGCTGGGGACTGCTCTTGCTCTTTGGCATCGGAGGAGGGCAGCCAGGCTGTCGCTTACTGCGGGGAGAATTCACCGGCACCACTGGAGCTCAGCCCTGAGGGACCGATCACCATCTGCTCGTGCGCCCCAGGAAATCCTGAACTTTGCCTCTCCCTGCCCTGCTCAGAGCCAGGCCGCTGTTGTCCCGCCCCCATGGTTTCTTCTGTACTATTCTGGGTTTCTTCACACTGTAGCCAGCACCGTCCCGGTGTTCCAGCTACTTCCGCGGAACTTCTGATACATCTCGTCCACCACCCCAGGATTTTTCTCATTCCGGCTGGCTGTGACTGTAACTGCACCAAAGAGGAAAGTGCCGGCGGCTGAGAAGGCGTTTACTGGGTCCCTAGTTCTGTTTGTTGTTAATGCCATAGTTATTGTTGTTTTGTTTGCCTTGTTATACATACTAGTAAAGAACTATCCCTAACTATCCCCTAGGTTATCCCTAACCTCATATCTTTGCCTGAGAGCCCCTTAATTTCAAAATTAAAATAATTTAGAGGGAGGGGGTTTACATTCTCCATTCCAAGGGAGGCTTCTGCCTTCCCTAGCAGACACTTGTCTTTCAAACCAAGACACTGTGTAATTCAAGACAGTACCATAATACCTATAACATGTTAAATGAATATTGCAGATATATCTGTAATTTGGATTTCTACTCTTAACTAACTCAACTTTGCAGCCATAGCATTCTTTTAACACTGCTGCAAATGTAAGGTAAGGTTTATGCAAGACAAACAGAAGAAAATCCATTCAGTGTTTTTAGGGCAGGAGACTTCACAGGCAATTCAAGGACCTTTGTCACTTAAATGAAAAAAGGAACTGACAATATGAGAGAAATTAACTTGCTCTAAATACACAGATACTTGTGGTGGTGTGGGGGTGCATGCATACATACCCCTCTCATCCTTGGGCTTGCTCTAGGGTCTCAGAGGCTTCTGATAAACCTTGACTGGATCATCTGAGGAGTGCAGAGTCCTCTGAGCAAACCAGTCCAGCCGTGAGGCACTCCCTGACCATACCAGGAGCTCTAGCATGGTAGAAGTAAGAACAATTAGCTTCCCAAGAAAGGTGGGAAACAAAGGATAAGCAGTTATCCTTTGTAGCTCTGGTAAACCATTTACCTGACTCAAGTGGAGTGGCACCATTGTTCCTGCACTTTGGGAATAAAAGGCCAGTAATTACCAATTATTGGGTTATGGCTAGGATGGAAACTTACTGGTGATCAAAGTCAACCGTCTTGGGACGCTATAAACAATGGTCCTGAATGAGACCCTTTGAGCTCTCCTGGATGGCAGTGGCTGTGCCAGCACCTCCCTCTGAGTGGAACCCGCCTTGGAGCTCTAAACCCTGCAGCTACACCTGGAACACCTTCAGCCTTTCCCTAGATCTTGCCTGTCCATATCCATTTTATCACAAAACACATGGTGAACAACATAAAAAACTTTCCAGTCGAAGTCCTTTCAAATCAGCAGTTTCAAATTGGATGATGTCACTGGATTATGGGTGCCAGCATAGAAACAGATCTAGCAGTTCACGTATGAATTTTCCTACTGGCCAATGAATTTAACCTGAGAGAGCTCAGCACTGCTGGGGCACCACACAGCAGGTTGCTAGACCAAAGCCAGATACTCTTATAGCTACACACCTGTAATGGAACGTTTCAGCTGGGGGCAGGTAATTCACATTTTACCTTTACAAAGGAACATTACACACTCATGCTACTTCCTACTGTGTTTTAAGAGCAGAAATCAACCTTTAAGAAGTAAGAATTATACCTGTAAAGTTGTATCTGATGCAAGAGATGGGTTATAGATACCTAGAAAGTTTGGGTCATATGGGAAAGGCCCATTGCTCCTTACTATGAAGAGGCATTGTTTCAGGATATCAGAAATTTTGACTGACATCTCCTGCATCTGCAAGTCTGGGAGGCAATGCACAAATTACCTATGTGGAACAAAGCAGCCTTTTAAGTCCAAACTGCCCCGACTTGCTTGCTGGAAGGTGCTGTCAAGCATTTTGCTGCTGCTGTCTGTTACCATAGAGCAGGAGAGATCTTTTTAACTAGGCTGTTAAAACAAGTTTAGCCCTTTCCATTCACCATGTATTTAATTGACATCTTTCACTTTTACCCCAAAACACTCACAAGACATACCAAAAATCAGCTACCAGTTTGGCTGTATAGTGATCCTTCCCCTTCCTGTAAATTTGTTGGTGAAGCTCTTTACACTTATCCCTCAGAAACTGTAAAGGATCTCAATGTAGCTCAGAGCAATAGTTTTTAGAGCTATCCTTCCCAGATTCCTCTTTTCCAAAGAGAATCTGATGGAGTAGGAAGGAGGGTGGCAAAGGCTGCTCCTCCTCCTGCCCCCCCTCTCTCATGTAATGGTTCCAATGAACAACCAGCAAGTCCTGCCATTTCAGACTTAATCCTGTAGCCAAGGCAGAGTTCCTATAGTCACAATTCATCTCTTGGCACAGCAGCCCTTTGGCCTCTGGTCTCACAGCACCTGGACCTCCCAGGCTGAAAGTGTGTAGGGGCTGCAGGAGCCCATGTGGGATCTCCATTTCTGGCCAGCCATGAGCATCAGCGCTTCCAAGTGGAATCTGAAAGCCCTCAAAGCTCCTAGCAAATCATGACTGCATCTGTTGGAAGCTTAGATGCAGCTCTCAAACCTCCTCTGCTGGACAGCCAAGGCACAAGTCCCAAGCTCTGTAACTGGGAGTTATTTTTTTTTTATAGCCTCCTTCAGCCATTCAGTGATGTCAGCAGGGAAAGAATGGCAGTTTTTCCAAAGCTGTGGTACACTGGGAGCAGTTTCTGTTTGAAAGCATTCTGCTGTATTCCTGGAGGACAGATCCTGCAACTGGTTGGTTGTGAGATTTTTTTAGCTCTGATCCAATGCAAAATTAAATCTGTTTTAAAAGGGAGAAGTTTCTGGCATAGCTTAGAAATGTAACTTGAGGGTCAGTGTTCAAGTTTGTGGAGTTCTGACACCCCTGTCTTTAATGGGAGCCAATGGCATGTAAATAGATACTACCCAAGACATGCTCTTTCTTTAGGCTTACTTCCCCAAATTATAATACTTCTTGAAGCTAGGTCTTCCTGCTCTACCACTCTTCACTTCAGTAACTCTTAGCCTGGCTCTGGTAAATCAGCAATAGGGAGATTTTTGGAGTGGTGTTGGTTCTTTTTTTTTAACTTGACTAGGTTAAGTCAAGTCTGATAGTGACATTAACAAGGATAGAGCCAAAAGTTACAGTACTTTTCCAGAAATTCCTCATACTCTCAGTTTTTTAGTATGCTGATGTATTTTCTTACCAATAGAGCTGAAAATAAGCTGTTAAGAAAATGTAGTTTTCTTCATTTTTTTCCTTTCTCCTGCTCCAGGAGGCATCTAAGGGTGAGCCAATGTTGCAGTGCAATGTCAGGATTTGCCCCAGAATTCCGGGTTTCTCCCCAGAAGATCCCTTCCTCAGGTGTGTGTGGGTCAACCACCTCCTTTCCCTTCGGGTGATTAGGCAGATTCAAAAGATGCCCTACACCCTGGGGGGCATTGGACAATCCAGGTGTCTTTTGTCCTTTGGAACTCCCTCTCCCTTACCTGGTTGGTGGGCTTTCGACCCCCCCCTCCCCCTCTCCCCCAGAGTTAAAAGGGCAAGGGAGCCACACGGTCGGGGTCAGTTAAGAGTCAGTTAAAATGAGTTAAAAGTTCTGTTAGGAGTTCTGTTGGAACAGTTACTGGATTCAGAAGCCTGCGGCTAGAGTAAAACTCTGGATTAAACCCTCCATCAGAACTGACTCCTTTTCCTTCACCATCGCCTCAAGCCTCTCCATCAGAAGAATCTGATCCCACCACTACCTCCGGAGCTCTGGCATGTCTGAAGTTGTGCCTGACTGCAAGAGTTAACTAGCCGATAGTGTCTCTGGGGTAGAAACGCCTCAGTTGCTGCTATTTGGCACAGGTGCGAGGCCAGGCAAGCCAGGGGGCACATCCCTTCAGCAATATTGGTAATATTCCAATAAGCCAATGTGCTTCCCAGCAGACCAAACAAAGAACAGAGACCGGAGACTGAAACCTTTTCTTCTTGGTCCTACTCTGGATAGCAGACCAAAGGTTTCCACAGAACCCAGCCCCTGGAAACTTTGATAGAGAGGCTCCTTCACCTTGGTGCTCTGGGAACTGAACTTTATTTACAGAAAATATAACAAACAGGAATGCATGCGTAGGACGACGGAAACACCAGGGAAAAGGCAGGGTCCAGGGTATGACAGGGATATTTATGCTTTTGGATATGGGGAGGAGTTAGCGTAGGATCCAAGGGAAGGGTCCAATAGTGAAAAACTATTAGGAATATTACAAACATTGCACCAAAAGGTGACCAATGGCAACATGGAGAACAGAGAACTTTCTAGTAACACTTTACATAACTGAACCAAAGGATTATGGGTGGGAGCTCTTCTCACCCTAAGTACAAAGAGTTCTCCCACGGCCTTGGGCTGACCCCTTCTTTGGGTTCTAAATCAACCACAACATGAGACACACCCAAAAAAAATTTCTCCTAGTTTGTCAAGTTACAAGTTTGCATCTGCTTGCCTTAAAAAGCAGCAGAAGATATTTCTCTATAAGCATTCTATTTAGTATAGATTCACTCATTTGTGTAGGAAGTTTTCAGAATTTGCAGAAGATAAGGTAGTTGTTGCAATTTCTAACACAAACCATAGTTGCTGCTATAACTACTTATCAGTAGACTTTTATGTGTAATTCTCCTGCAGTTACAGCCTGGCTTAGACAAATACAGATGTGCCCTTCAGGCACAGGATGTATCCCAGAATACCATGCATTCACAACTGTCTGAGTTAGCTGTATGGGATGGTGTCTGTGGTTATAGCTTCCAACTAGCCAGGGCCTACTCTTTCCACTTGGTCAAAAGTGGCAACAACCAGCAGTGAAAGTTTTAAGATTGGCCAACAGACAGAACAATTTCATTGCTGGCCCCTCAAAGTCTCTTCTCTGTGCCTCTCCAAAAAAGGAGGCTGCATACAACATTCAGGGGAGAAGGTGTGAAATAAGAAAAGCCTTAATTTCTGTCAGCTCACAGTGTAGCCCTAGGTGGCATTTGAACAGTGCCAGAACAGTGGGGAACAGGGAAGGCAGCTCTTACTTTCCAGTGTGAGAGATGATACTCACTTTTGAAAAATCTGAAAGGTTTATTAAAACCTTATCAAAAATACAACAAAACACTGAATAGAGAAAATATTACAGCATGGGAGCAGAGGATTTTTCCCACCATGTGCTCATCCACACAATGGAGGTTTCACCTTTTAACCCTTTAGCTCCTCCCAAAGTTCTGTCCATCAACTTATTCATCGCTGTCCAGTGATGGAGTTTTACTTCCTTAAATCTTGATTGGAGGTCAGATGTTGACATAGTAACAAGCTGACCCTCCCAAATGTCCCAAACCCAGGCCATCCCCTGATAACAACGCAAGAGGGGTAAAGCATAACTGTAAGTCTATAAAACTTCTCCTAACATATATACATGATATTTGACTTTTAATTGTGAGAGTCAACCATCGCATTACTCATCTATCACACCAGTGATGTCACTGCCAAGAGTTATGAAACTCATTTTTTGAAGGAAGACATGCAGCAGGCATCTGTGACCACAGGTCTAGCATGACTTGGCTTCATCTGAAAAAATAGATAAATCAATTAGTCCTTGTAAGGGCTGGCTACTCAAACTATAAAGTAAACAGCAGCAGTTACCCAATATCTCTCAGCAGGTTTACTTAGGGGAATTCAAGTTTTACACATTTAGACAAAGACAAGGTATAAGAATGTGGAGCACTTGGTTTCATGAGCAAGATTTGGACAAACAATGATAGCTAATAGTGCTGCTCCACACCTACCAGAGTCAGCTAGCGCAGTGTTTCAGTACTCAGCACCACTAAAGTATTTGTATTCTGTTTTATAATAATACCCTAAAGAAAACCAAGATCAGAGGTTCAGTTCTATGTACCTTACAGTTACAGATTTCTCTCGTTTTTCCCATTCAAACCCACTCCCATGAATTTGTAAAAGCTTTCATGCAAAAGTCACACACACAGTTACCTTCCAGAGAGGCATGATGCAAGACACTCACCTGATTCCTTCACTGCATACAAGTAGATGATAAAATTTATTTGGATGCAGTGAGTTGTAAAACATACAAAAAGTTTTTCTTGAGCAACTGTATTAAGAGTGGAACTGTAGCAAGCTGACAGGCTGCAGTTTGAGGCTTCAGGCTTTGATCTAAAAAAGAAAGTTACCAAAAAACATAAAAAAAACCCCAACAACTTTCTCCTCTTCCCCCTGAAAGCTCTGATTCAAAAGGGAGGAATAGTCTATTTTAACAAACAACATTAAAGCATAAAAGGAGGATGCAAATTGCAGCTGAGCAGGGGAAAAAATACCAGTTTTAAGAACCAGCAGCTTAAGGCCCACAATCACAACAAAATTTTTTATTTCAAGGCTGATTTTTTTTTTTTCAGATTCATAGCCATCAATTCAGAATTTATCACTCAGACAAAACTCTACATGACCACCATACAGTCTTGCCTCGGTGAAGAGTGTGGCAAACTGCTCCATAGGCTATAGTCATGCAAACTAGTACTTAGGAGATTGATTTTCCAGCAGCTGAGAGTATGTCAATAGAGCTTCTCCTAACAGAAAGTAAATCACCTTTCAGAGTGGAAAAGTTTTCTCTTGTGTCCAGTCAGCATTCTTCAGGCATGGTTCCCTGATGGGAACCACAGCCACCTCTGCTGCTCAGTCTCCTGTACGAACTTCTCTGAAGAGGTTAGTGGTAAGAGAAGCAGCTCTTGTGCTGCTGTTGGGGTGAGAACATTTGACCATTTGAGAGTGGCACTGAAACCTACAGGTTTATTCAAAGAGTTTATCAGTCAGATACTATAGACTTCAGAAGGGCTTGTCCTTGTGGCTGGTATTAGTAATACAGTGTCACAAGGCAGTGTCTGCAAGTCTGAGCAATGGAGCTTTTCATTTAATGGTGAATTAAATGAAAATTGCACTGTATTTATATCATAAGGCTACAGGAATTATTTTCAGGGTATTTTTTCCTCCTTTCCTAGTGAAGTCCCTTTGTGTGTTCTCATTATGACAGTGCAGAAGAGCTTTGCAAACAGCTCTGTTCCAAAGGGATTGGTGTGATGGGAATAACCTCCATCCTCCATTCCCTCAGCACAGGAACACATGTGTGCCAAGTATGGAGGTCCCAGCTGTGTATGGGTTGGAGCATCATGACTCACTGAGCCATTGATCTCCTTACGTTAATCTTTCATGTCTCCATATGGAAATAGAAAGGCTCAGAAAAATGAGAACTTCAAACTTACTTTATCATCTGGTTACAATTAATTTTGTGCAAACCTGAAAGGACAAGCAATGGAAACATCAGGATGAGGAAAAATGACTTTCTGCTTAAGAAATCAGGCCCACACCATTGCTTAATATAAATTGGCCAGGCTCCATTGAGGTACATTTCTTACAGACGGAAGAACTGTGCTTCTTGCATTCCCCTCAGAAATCACTGAGATTGTATAAGATCTTATCACTGCAGTAAACTCCAAACAACTGCAGAACATCTGAAGCTGACAGAAGCCAGAGGTTAAAATGAAAAGCTCTGTTACACAGAAGTTACTGTTTTCTTTGCAGAAGAAATGCCTTACTGTCTACAGTTACCTGCTTTAACTTTAATCTCATACTGTTAATAACCGCTAAGTACTTCTTTTTATAAAAGCCCTAGGTTTACATGATAGTCTAGCTGTCTCTAATAAAAGCAAAGATCATTTGCTGCTGCCTCAGAACTGCTCCTTGTGAAGGATCATTTGTGCCAGGCAAGTCAACAGAAATTGGACTCACATTTCTTCACAAAATGGTAGCTTTTCCTACTTCAGTAAATCCAGGGTTGGTTGAAGGGCTTGTTCTAAATATCAGCTACTATTAGGATTCATTCTGCTGCAGAAGAGGAAGAAGAGAAAATATCTTTGGTAATTCAAAGAGGTTGGATAATTGTGTGTTTTAGCTATGACCAAAGTAATGTTTTTTGATTAAGAACTAAGGAAAGATGACAGGGGATGGAGTTAATCTTCTTGGACTGTTCATCTTCTTGTCTTGGTTACATTCCCTATCCTTCAGTTTCTGTTAACTGTGTTTGTGCAGAGGTAACTTGACTGTGCTGGCCTGATGTGGGTCAGTTCAATTACCCTTTCCCTGACTGATGTGAGGAATCAGGCCTCCCTAAGTGGTGGGTGTAATCCCTTACATTTCACCTCAGGTTGCTCTTTGTATATTTGTGTAATGGAGCCCTTTAAAATTTTTTTTTACTAGGTAGATAAAATACATCTTTCTGAGTTTGCAAGCAAGAGGAAATTTTAATGACACAAAACTTTACTAATATTTGAGGACTGGGATTGATATCTGTAATATCTGGAAAGTAGGATCTTTCCTCACAACGATTTTTGGGCTCAGAATACATTTCTGAATCTTCTACAGTCCTGAAATATCACTTCATTAAGGCAGTTTAATGTTTTTGACACTCAGATGAACTTAAGTGCAACAGCTGCAGTTTTATATGAATGTGAAATACAACACAATGACGCTCCTGTACTGAGCAGTGTGACAAATTCTGACTGCAGTCAGATTGGAGTAAAAGTTTTTTTTCAAAGGACTATATGTAGTGACTTCTTGTTCAACTTTGAATTGAATATAACTCATGAGAGCACATCAGCAGGAATGCTGCCAGGCCTGCATGGAGTTACCTCTGTATGTCAGTGAACAGGATCAAGAGTTTATCTTTAGAGTTTTTTCTTATGGTCTGATATCATGATAGAAAGCAACTTCTCATGCACAAGTGCAGTTGGATCCTTCCCCTCTGCTCAGCCCTAGGAGGCCACAACTGGACTTCTGTGTCCATTTCTGGGTTCCCCACTACGAGAAAGATGTGGACATACTGCCTTAAGTTCAGGGAAAGGCAACTAAAATCATTAAAAGTTTGGAACATCTGGCATTAGATAGGAGGCTGAGAGGGATGCGTTTTTTTTAGCCTTGAAAAGGGAAATCTCAATGAGAACCTGACCAATGCATGTGAATATCTGGTGGGATGAAGCCTGTAACAAGAAGATAGCCAAAGGAAGAAGTACATGGAAAGATGGGACCAAATGGACTTACTGGGCTCTCTACAAAGAGGTGCCCATCAGCATTATAAACAATCATCTCACTAAGTAGTCTTTCTCTAAAACCCATTTAAATTATTTTGAAATGCTTTTTCTGGAATGCTGCAATGCAGCATGATGTGGATTTGGTTGTATGTATGCTGCAGATAGGACAGCCAAACAAGTCAGATTAGCACCTCAGTTGCTCTGCTGGTATTGAGATTAATAGCAAACAATCATACACAGTGCCTGCTAAAGCTTATCCCTAGTACACAAGTCCTGAAAACAGACTGTCAGTTGCAGAAGAGCTTTTCACCCTCTTCCAGCCTGGCTATTGTTCTACCAAACAAGCCAGAATGTTTCATTGATGTCTTCTGCATTTTATATTTTTAAGATATTTCTCCCTATGTTGGTTGTTAAACATTCAGGAGAAAGCTGCATCTAGCTCCAAGAAGCCTGTTTGGTAGAGTTATTAAATTTCAGCAGAGGTAATTTGTTGCAGCNGGTATAACAAATACATTACTTGATGACTGCTAGTGGTAATCACAGGTAACCAGGAAATTGCTGTGATACCCAGCTTCCAACTGAACCGCACGACTGGATGCACATCATTTCTCAGACCTTTGAAATTTGGTAAACAGAGTAAAATGAGTTCACTTAAACCACATAACCTGTCCTGTTTCATTACACATCTGCAGCAATGTAAGAGCACATCACACTGCCAGTTAGTTGTGTGTTATTTGATGAATAGTACAGCAATAAAATAGGGACATCTGATCATTTACACCTATTTATACATATGAATCACACATCAGTCCTACTGGTAGCCTAAAGTGAAAAGTTAGAGCTAGCCTAATTAATTTTCTAGTTCTTCTAGCTTAGAAAAGATTATATTTAGTTTAGCACTCATCCAGCCTCTTAACTTCCTATCACAGCTCTGCTGTTGCACTGCCCTATCTAGTACAGGCAAAGACCCAGGCAGCTACAAAAAAAACCAAAAAAAAACAACCCCAAAGAAGATCTATAAAAATTGTACTTGNTAATTCTAGAAGTCCAGCATGCCAGGTCATCATAAACATTAAAGAATGGTGTACTCTTTCGGCCTTAAGTACTTTTAAAACTGGAAATTACATGTTATAAATGTGCAGAGCCAATTTTCCAATCAAATAAAACCAAATTTATTTGATAATAAATTTGGTAAGAATCATAGAAAAAGAGCCACAATGCAGGAAAACAGCCTTGAGCCCGGGAGTCGACAGCTGGGTGAACAGCGACCTGACCCCTAGAGTGTCAGATCTACCCTGTTCACATCGATGTCTTGGAGTGTGGGGTTTATATACAGTTTATTTCGCCGGGGGCAAATTTGTTTTCAGAGTCCAAGAGTCTTTAGATACTCAATTTGTTGTTTTGGTCTTGTGCCGGCAAAGACAATACTCTTCCAGGGGAATGATGAATATTGATGAATTTTTATCTAGGTCCAGGAAGGGTGCTGATGTCCTGGAGGTGGTGTATCTCTCCATCAGATATCTTATCAGAGTGGTAATGGCTGGGTGGCTCCTCATTGATGATAGCCTATCTCCTGTCCAGCCACATCTTTAGTCTTGGAAATTTCTTCTTAAAACCTAATCATTGTTACAGGCACTACACCCCCTTACAGGAATGTGCCTCTCAGGGAGTGTGGTTCAAAAATGTCTTGGTTTAACTATATATATATATATATATCTTCTATAAATACATTCTAATATCAAGTGATTACAAATCTCATAGGCATGAATTAAAACACATATTTAAAACACAATTTTTTCTTTCACAGCAACTGGTATAACAAATACATTACTTGATGACTGCTAGTGGTAATCACAGGTAACCAGGAAATTGCTGTGATACCCAGCTTCCAACTGAACCGCACGACTGGATGCACATCATTTCTCAGACCTTTGAAATTTGGTAAACAGAGTAAAATGAGTTCACTTAAACCACATAACCTGTCCTGTTTCATTACACATCTGCAGCAATGTAAGAGCACATCACACTGCCAGTTAGTTGTGTGTTATTTGATGAATAGTACAGCAATAAAATAGGGACATCTGATCATTTACACCTATTTATACATATGAATCACACATCAGTCCTACTGGTAGCCTAAAGTGAAAAGTTAGAGCTAGCCTAATTAATTTTCTAGTTCTTCTAGCTTAGAAAAGATTATATTTAGTTTAGCACTCATCCAGCCTCTTAACTTCCTATCACAGCTCTGCTGTTGCACTGCCCTATCTAGTACAGGCAAAGACCCAGGCAGCTACAAAAAAAACCAAAAAAAAACAACCCCAAAGAAGATCTATAAAAATTGTACTTGTATCTCAACCAAGCAAAGCTTAATTTCTGTTCTGATGCTTATCTCACATGACTTCTATTTAACCTTTTATTTACCTACCACAGCGTTGCATTTCAGCTCCTGTTATTGACATTTATTGCTCTACTTTCCATTAATCTCAGTTCTTTCATTAAGAACTACATATCCCAAAGATGATTTATTATTATAGGTTTTATTCTATCAAACTTTCTGTAAGTGCATATGTAGCTCATATAGGCCTGAAGTCTCCTTTGCAGAGTCAGTTTGAAGTGCAATGGATGCATAGGACACAACAGAGATACCTTGTGAGAGCCATGCAGAAGCTTGGGTATTTGCAGTGTTACATACTCATGGTCCTGCTTGGGCAAAGTAATTTTGTACTAAAAGATGACTGGTGATACTGACAATGACATGCCAGAATTTGGAGAATCTTTGTTATGCAGGTCTAATACTATCAGGCATGGTTTTCTACATTAAACACTGATGTACTTCATGAATCAGGGCAGCAAAAAACACAATTTAAAGTAAATTATCTATCTTGTTTTCTAGGAAGTCATTGCCCCAATCTAACTGTATTAGCATAAACCAACACACATCTATCATCCAGGAAGACAACATCATAAGTCCAGTATGATAAATGGGAATATCACTTACAAAGCCAAAATGAGCTGAAGCCAATGAAACTACATTGATTTATACCAAGTGTGATGACTGTAGTCTGCTCCAATCAGTAATCCCTCTTAACTGATTGTAGTCTTAAGTGTTCTGCAAACCATGAGGCAGATGACACTAAAGAAAAACTTCTGTCTGGAGAGTCTCCCAGTTGCACTTCTTCTGTCAGACACATCACAACTTCAAGTATTAAGAAGAAAGGAGGGGTAGTGGTAGTAGATGTCTCCCTTAACAAAGGCCTCTAAATGTTGACCGGACGATCACACAGGGAAATCTGCTGCCACGCTGGGGTCCAGGTATGGGATATAAGCAGGAGACTTCCTGAACTAATTGAGCCCTCTGATTACTACTCACTACTGGTTGTCCAGGCTGGCAGTGATGAGGCTGACAAGAAAGGCACCAGAGTAATTAAAAAGGACTTCAAGGCTCTGGGTCAATTAGTTGATGGGACAGGAGTGGAGGTGGTGTTCTGCTCAGTCCCTTTAGTAGCAGGGATGAATTATGAAAGAAACAGGAAAACCCACATTATTAATGAGTGGCTTAAGGGCTGGTGTCAACAGCGGAGTTTTGGGGTTTTTTTGATCATGAGGAAACTTTTACAGTACCAGGCCTGCTAGAGTTTGTTGCAGTGCGTATTTTCAATTATATTTCGGTCATAGCAGCCAGTTTTATACCGTCCCCCCCCACCTTGGTTTGTATTATTATAGCTTAGTTTATCATTGATGGATTATTCCTTTCCCCTTGTGTCATTGGTTTTGCCCTAGTTGTCCATCTTCCTGAAGACCTGCCCAGACCTGCCCTCTGGTTCCCTGTTCCTCCTCCCATTGTATGTCAATCCCTTCCCAGGCCTGCCCCTTTATCTGGAAGTTTCCTTGTCAGTTCTGTATCCTTCGAAACCCCATTGGTTTACTTGAGTTATTCTCCTTCCCTGTAGTCCCCTATTGGTTTATACATAGTACTCCCTGCCCTGTGTTCTACCCCTAGTTTCTTCTTATTGGTTACAGATTGTATCCTCTCCTTGTACCCTCCCCTGAGCATAAGTCGCTGTATGCTTTGTCATGCCATCCCCCTGTTTGTTTCACTCTGGAGTCGCTTGCACTCCCTTGAGCTTTTTTAAATCACCTGCAAATTTCCTGCTGGTACTGCAAATCTGAGACACTGATGTGTCAAAAGTGATATGGCAGGAGGGCTCTGGAAGTAGGGCAAGGACAACACCAATGCATCTTTTCAAGTCCTCAGCTCTGAAATAGAATTAATTTTAAATAGAGTAATTTGTGAAACAGATAATTTTTAAAAAGGGGTTCTGGAGAAAAGTCTAGGGCTAAGTGGGGTAAAAGCTCACTGGTTTGAGCATATAGTAGAAATGGTGAACCGTGACAGGAGAGAATGAGTTGCAAAGTGTAAGGCTGGTGTTGGAGACTGAATTGTTATAATTTATGACTTAAACATTTTCATGAAAGATTTTTGCCTATTATAGCAAAGCTGTAGTACAAAAGGTTCAGAGAAGACCACCACACCCTGAACAGGGCTCTGAGAAGCCCTACACTCGCTGATTGTAATATGTAATTTAGGATAATTTGTGCCTATGAAATATATGTTAGAAATGTACGAAACATAAGTTATGATGTTTGTAAGGAATATCCCTAAAAGATTTTAGGCTCACACTCAGAGCCGGGGGGAGGTTGCTTGCGAAAGCACAGATGGCATCGGAGAGAGGCCTAATTTACAACTCCAAAGATGTGGCCGAGGTGGAGATGGGCTCTTGCTCAGGAAACATCCAAGCAATGAATACTCGATAAAGATCTATGATCAAGGAAATGAGGGTCGTCAGGAACATGAATCCCAATACCCAGTTCCAGGAATCCGACATCGCCTGTCAGGAACTACATTGTCCAGCCCAATGCAGAGAAAGAAGACAACATGAATATGTGGAGCCGTGAAAGGAAAGAAGGACTCTGCCTTAGGCTAAATAAACTGTATAAAAACTGCTCAGACCAGAAAGCTTTCATGAACAGAGAGGATGCGAAGCGATAGAGTTCCGATCAGAGTTCACCCAGCGCCGAATCCTGGGCTCGACGCTGTTCCTTTGATTGTGGCTATTGGAGATAGATTATTTTTGATCACGAAATATTTTTTTTAATCAATTACTGAATTGGCTCTTAACATTTATAACAGTGATG
This sequence comes from Irena cyanogastra, assembly GCA_013397155.1. Taxonomy (NCBI): domain Eukaryota; kingdom Metazoa; phylum Chordata; class Aves; order Passeriformes; family Irenidae; genus Irena; species Irena cyanogastra. The sequence continues at coordinate 95,039 of VWZV01001297.1, forward strand.
AAGATAAGATAAAGTAACAACTCAGGGCTGGGGACATTCACAAAGCAGAAGCCTAACACCTCCAGGGTGGAGACCACAGCCCCCAGGGCTATCAGCTGCCAGGCTCAAACAGGCCCTTGCACCAAAGGGTGGGGGGAAAAAGGCTTTGGGTGTGTGCTGGAAAGGCCTCTGGTCAGAGGTGCAGAGACCGCCCATCCAGACTGCCCATCCTCGGATGTGCAGAGGAGCCCAGCTGAGGGGCCCTTCACCCGGAGAAAAGCTTATGCACAGCAGGAGGAGTGACACAGCCCATCAAAGGCCAACCAAAAAGGGTCCCCAGACCCTTCGCCCGAGCACTGCAGCATGATGTAACAGATCCACAGTGTTGCAGGGACAGTGCCAAACCGGCCCCTGCACGGGAGGCATGGGGGCGTTTCCCACCTGCCCAAAGTGTATATTAATCCACGGAATTCTNAGTATCAGGCGTTTCAGGAAGTCTGTACCTCTCCAGATCCTCAGCAAATACGGAAAGAGAGAAGGGAAATGCGGCTGGGAAATTAGGATAAAAAGGAGGCTGCGTCCTCCAAAAATTTGAGACACCCCAGGGGAATGCCCTATGGCCTCTCCCTTTATTAGAATACAGTAAAAGGATTCCTCTGTCTCCTTTTTGGACATAAACCTCTGATGTTTGTGGATTAATTTTCCTGACAACTGGGGGCTCGTCCTGGGATCTTTCCTTCTGTCCAGGGCGGTGGGCAGCGAGCAGAGCTGAAGGTGTGTCTCACCCAGTTTGGGTGATCAGCTCCCCTTGGTGACAGCCGGCTCCAGGCAACCGACTGGGTTCCCGAGACTGTCCAGGAGACAGACAAGTGGTGGACCAGTGGGTCTGTGAAGATTCCATAGGGAAGGACCACTGAAAATCTCACCGGTGAGTAAAAAGGGATCTTCGGGGAGCAAATCTGGAAGGGTAGCACAGGTAAACCTGAGAGGGCACCCACGGAGGGTTCCAAGGGTAAAGCTGGGAAGCGGCCCAAGCAAAAGGGATGACAATCCCGTAATTCCCTCAGAGAGTCCCTTGGAGAGAATGCTGAGGTCTTGGGACAGATTATGCATTCACCCAGAGGTAACTATGGAGATCATGGTAAAATGTTGTTATTTTGTGTGGCCAGTGTATAAGTTGCCAAAAGGGCTTATATGGCCACCTTATGGAACAGATAGAATTTGTTTGTGTCAAATTTTGTGAAGGTATTTAGAGGAAAATTGGAAAGGATGGATTGAAAGGGAATGTGGATTGATATGGATTAGACAAGCAACAGAAGAAATCTATGTCTTAAGGAAAAAAAAAGGGGGAGAATGTCCACAGAGACAGCTGGACCCTCAGGAGGAGGAAGTCCAGATGGAAGTGGATTGTTAAGGGTGTCAGGGGCTCCCATTATATCAAGAACCCACCACTCTGGAGCCCTTGATAACTTTTAAGGTAGGTCCGGATTGAGAGGAGGTGTGTTTTCTGGTAGACACAAGGGCCTCTCAATCCAGCTTGAATTTTATACCTGAGGGGGGAAATTGTCAAGAAGATAATTGGTTATTCAAGGAGTGAGTGGAAAGGATGAACGAGTGCATTTTATTCAACCCCTATTAATAGATGTGGGAGACAGGTTTGAAATGCATGAATTCTTGTTTGTTCCTAATTGTGATTGTAACTTACTGGAAAGGGATTTGATGGCTAAAGTGGGAATACAAATCAGTATTGTAAAAAAAATGACAGAGTCCAACACTGTGATATCTTTGTGTAAAATGTCTGAGAAGGCTTATGCTAAAATAAATCCAGAAGTGTGGGCAGCCCCAGGGAAATATGAAAAACTAGACATAGAGCCTCTCCAAATTACTTTTGTTATAAATGCTACGAGCCAATTCGGTAATTAATAAGAAATAATNCGAGCCAATTCGGTAATTAATAAGAAATAATTTTTATTTCACAATCAAAAATAATCTATCTCCAAAAAGCCACAATCTAAGGAACAGCGTCGAGCCCAGGCATCAGCGCTGGGTGAACTCTAATCCAAACTCTACTGCTTCGGATCTCCTCTGCTCACAACAGCCCTCTGGTCTGAGCAGTTTTTATACAGTTTATTTGGCCTGAGGCAGAGTCTATTCTGTTCCTTTCAGACTTCACACATTCATGTCATCGTCTTTCTCAGCATCGGGCTAGACAATGTGGTTTCCGGCAGACGATGAATGCCGATGTGGTTATCTGGAACCGGGTATTGAGAGTCAATGTTCTTGACAACTCTTGTTATCTCGATCGTAGATCTTTATTAGATATTCATCTTCTGGGTGTTTCCTGATGAAGAGTCCATCTCCGCCTCGGCCACGTCCTTAGAGTTGCAAATTAGTCTCTTCTGGCGCCATCTGTGCTGTTGCAAGCGATCCCCCTCAGCCCGGAGTGTGGTCT
>VWZV01001298.1:8403-29333 GCA_013397155.1 Irena cyanogastra
ACTTTGAACTTGCTACTTCACCTAGTGTCAGAGATGTCTGGTTGAAAAAAAAAAAGAAAGAAAGAAAGAAATCACAACCAGGGAAGGCTTGAATCCTAGGAAAATAATATCAGACATCTATTGAGCTACAAAAAAAGTATTCGAGAAGTATTATCTAAATTTATATCTTCTTCTGTGGTGATGGGGGATGGAAAGAAAATAAAAAGGTCAGAATATATGTTTTAATAACATAGTAAAAAGACAGAGACATTATTCTCCTTGGATATATAACTTGGTTCACTTAAGCTTTGTATGTGATGTCGCACTGGTGTGGAGTGAAAATAGGGCTCACCCCACTAATCATTAATACTTAGAAAGCAGAACAAATTGAATACATTTAGGACTACACTACTGTCCCCTTTAGAAATATATTGCCCAATTTAGAAATACATTTAGAAATACACTGCCCGATTTCCTTGGTGATTTCTTCCACGTCAGCAGCAGACTATTACTTAATTAAATTAACATTTTAAAAGGATTACATTTGTTGTTCCTCATCAGTACAATGCAAAGAGCACCAGTATGAACAGAACTGTTCTTAAATTATGAAAACCTCCCCATGTAAAGCAATTTGGTTCCAAAAATACCATTGCTGGCAAAATGTACTTATTAATATTTGAACGATCTATTGAAATACTTAGTCAGCAAATATCTGACCAGAGCTATTAATTGTTAAAGCATAATATTATGCAAATGTATGAGAAAAGATTCCATCTCATTGTTTTCATATTTATAACATAGCATAGCTAGTTTCTATTAGCTCCCGCATTAATTTTTAGAAATCAGTTACTCATACATAGATTAATAACTAGATATTACTAAAAAACCACAGATTTTTACCCTCAGGCAAGCTCTTTTCATTTTAGCACATTCAAAAATGTTAGCAAGTCATATTATTCAGTACAGAGAAACTGTATCCTAATGATGTCATAATAGGATTAATCATCTTTTTGAAACATTGAAACTGCAAATAAATTCATAAGTGGATGCTTTAAAATATCACAGATTTTGTCACAAAGTACCTCTGAAACTGAGGAGCTTTACCTAAGGGTTTTCAAGAAATTAATAGATACTCTAGGGCTAAAATCTCTCTTTAGATAATGGATCCCTGCTAAAGAAAATATATCTCTGTGGAACTCTGTCTCGAAAAATACTGTAAGAGAATTTCCTCTTCCCTTGTGACTGAAATACAATTGAAACAAAGGAATCACCAAAATAAAAGAAAGTTGATTTATTAATAACTGTTTTTAAATTATTTTTCATTCACATTCTCAAACACTTTAGATGGGAGCAACATAGCTGTTGCCTTCTGTGAAAAACACTATCTTGAGTTTTCCAGAGCTATATTTTTTAAGGAAGAGGATGATTTAAGTTCACTGTCCACTTTGCAAAATCTAACACTTCCTTTCTCTTCTTCTACAGTGACACTGTAGACTCACTCTGAACCACAGACTTTCTAAAAAAAAATTTTAAAATTATTACACACTTTAAATCGATTAAATAAATTTAATACAAAAAGTGCAGAAAAAACCCCATAAAAATACTTTAGGTAATTTCCTCTTACTTTAAGTAGAATTCTACATAATATATGATAAAGCATGTTTCAGGAATCATATACTGTAAGGAACCCCAAAAGAAAATTGCACTTTGAAAAAGAAGCAAGACATTGTTCTAAACCAGAAGCTTTTGAAAGTAAAAAACATGCATTTTCTTTCTTGTCTCATTACTTGACTTTGTAGTGTCAACACCAAATTACCATTGTTCACGTTGGACATTGTCACCATAATTTAAAATATTATAATTCAGCACTTCAATTTTTGGAGACTACAATTCAAATATTTTTTAAAATTCAATTTTGGTATCTCAAGCACTACAGACAAAAAAGAGGATCCAAAATTCCTTTTCAATGTTTGAGATTGTTTCACATTATTATTCAATTTTTGAGGTATTTTAAACAATATCTAAAGTAAATTTTTGCTTCTCATCATTAGCACTGAAAAAAATCTGGATTTTATTCTCCTCTTTCCTTTTTTCCATTGCAGACAGATGAAAGTGGGATTGTAAATGAATTAGTGTCTTTTTATATAGAATACAAAATACAGAAATATAAGAATTGCCACTTTATTTAATCCTTAATAATGTAAATTCATGATTTCTAATTTCTCAGAAGAAAAATATCTCTATTACTAAGAGCACCTTTTTACCCCTGTTAATGTAATTAACTTTAATTACACTTTCTATGAAAGTAAGGAACCCCTGTATCTTGAACAAAATTAGAGGGACTTTTACACCCAAACTGGCAACCACACAATGTTTACAACACTGGCACAGTCATCTACACCGTCGTTAAATTTCTTCACAAACTTCTTATTGAGTGATCACATATTTAATTTCCTTATTATATGTCTCTAGCAAATTAGGGCATGCGTTGCAAATGAGAATAGATCTTAAAATTTTGAATAAAAATACAGTGAAGTTATTGTTTATCCAGGTAATATGTAGCTACTGATGCTTATGTCAATTTGTTTTGTTTGTCCTGGGACTGCTCCTAAGATAGCTGAATACAAGGAGGAGGGGAGGGTGGCTGATATCAGCATTCTGGGATTTATTTCCCCTAAGATTTCGTGCATTCCTCTTTTTTTGCAATGGGCAGAGAGTAACACTTTAAGCATAAACTAGACTTGTTGACTACAAAGAAAATAAAACAACAGCTAAACCCCAAGACAAAGTAATATCTTGTTCTATAAGCATATACAACAATGTACATTGCATAAAATTCCAGGGAAATGCTGCAATTTGTTAAGTACCTCAATTAATTTCAAAAGGACAATTATATTCTCATTAATGGGAGACAGAACTGAGATTAAAGAAATAAATGTTAAGATATAAAAGGCTAGATAAGACCAAGCTTGTTACAAGGAGACAAACTGAGCAGCCTGTAATAGCAGCTAACATTTCTGCAATTAAAACTGATACTATTTGCATACAGACTCCACACAGAAAACAGGACAGTGGTATTCAACTCTGGCAATATCTGTACAAAGTAAAATTGTATAATTTCTATAAGTTACATGAAATACTTAAAAATTGTATTACACAGCATATAAAGTTGGTGGAAAAGCTTCTCTCAGTAGAATTTTGTTCAATTTCATTTTTTAATTATAACATTATTAAAGAGGCAAACTACCACTCAGCCTAGAAATCACATCTGGATAAATTCAGCTTCGGCTGACATTTCAGATAACTTATAAATTCATTGAGAAAGTCTGGGAACACAGCTGAATAAAATTCAAATTCAAAAGTGGGGGAAGAAGAATTCCAAGGAATATTCAGTCCAAACAACAAAATTCAATCAAGTGCAGGTGATAAAACTACACAGAAAATGTAAAACAATGGGGTCTGGCTAGAGCCATTCAAGGAGACAGCCTTATCAGACAGAGACACAGCAATTAGGGGCAGAACTGAAGTAAAGTGGGCCTCCATGTGATAACATTTAACAGCATGAACCTTTCTGAAAATGCAGTCCAAGAAAATAGTTCAGGAAAATTCAGCTGTAATGATAACAAAAATAATGCTGCCAGATAAAAGCAGAGATGAATGCACAAAAATTATGCAAGCTGTTTCTGAAATGTGTGGGAGAAAGTAATAGTATTCATAAGATACAGTGTGAAACCGAAGGAGAAAAGGTAGGAAGGAATGGCAGAAAGCAGTACTTGTGTTGAATACTTGAACTATAGATGAAATCAGTTACTGTTCATACAGATATGTAAAGTCTTAAAAAGAGGACAGCAGACAAATCAAATAGGAAAACTTGAAAACTTGAATCTCAAAAGACAGCTGAGCACTTCAGTTCCTGTACTCTCCTTAAAAAGATGTAGGTCTTTGAATAAAAATTTTTTTAAAATGTCCAAAGAAAGGTGTATCTGAGCTCACACTCATCCTCTCAATATTAAAAAATCTCTCAGGACCTAGACCCCACTCCTAAAATGAAACATCATATAAGCACATTTAAAAACAACATGACACATTAAATTTAATTAAAGCTTTTTTTTTTCCTGAGGAAACACACAAAAGATAGCTGTTATGATTATGCTTTCTCTTTCAGCATGAGATGGATTCCCAGAACCCATTTTCAGTTCCTGCAATTAAAAGGAAATTCCATCTCTCAGAAATACATTTAGAGAATATTTTTTAACACTATAAGACGTTTCTCTGTGGCCAGAGCTGCAGGTGAGAGAATATTCCAGTGTTTAATTTGAAAGCTGGAGCCTTGGCATAAAAAGATGGTTTACAGCACAGTGTTTTTTTCCATAATGTCATCATCTTCCCAACTGGTTTTATGTACTTCACTTTTCTGAGTGAACCCCTAGAAGTCCTAGAGCTGATTAACCTTGTGCACTAACAAGCAGCTACTGGCGAGCAGGAGAGGAAGGTCAGCCTTTTTAAACTAGGTCTGAGCTGTCAAGTTGGCTGGCAGCAGAACTCCACTGATTGCTTGCTTTCAGTTCACCACCCTTTTACTCTCCTCTACTTCAGACACAGCACTATCAGACCACATGGAAACACTGACTGAAGTGTGGTTCCATGTCATCTACTCTGTGCTTGATTATGTAGCTAAACCAGGATAACATCATAATTCTGGAATACCACATATGAAATCAGTTCCAGAAGATATCCCTAGACTGTTGGCAGATTCTCAGGAATTTCTCCCTCTCGTTCAGCCTAGTGGTCTTATATATTTTGCCGGGAAAGTAAGTCAGCTTTTTAAGTTTGGAGCAACAGGATGATGTCATGCCACTTGTAGTGGGTTGACCTCCCTCAGCTGGCTGTCAGGGGCTTACCAAAATGCTCCATTCCTCCACCTCCTGAACAGAAATTGAGAAAACAAGACAAAAATGCCTATAGATTGAGGAAAAGACAGGGAAATCAGTCACAGCCAAAACAGACTTGACCTTAGGAAACTAATTACCAATTAAAAACATAGTAGAATGGGGAAAAGCAAAGAGAAAAACTAGACAGAACACCTTTATTCCAGCCTAAGGCTCAACTTTATTCCTTCATTCCAAATTCTTCTATCCACCCTGCTCTGAGTAACACAGAGGGATAGGGAAAGGGGATTCTGTTCAGTCTATAACAGCTCCTCTCTGTTGCTTCTTCCTCCTCACATTTTTCCCCATTTCCATCATGGGGTCTTTGATGAGAGGTTTAGCCCTTTCGGAACAGCCTACCAATGCTCCCCAGGCTGCATTTCCTACTAGAAGCCCTGCTGGAATTTACACACACTAGCTCTCATCACTTCACCAAAATTATAACAGATATTTCCCACAATTATTCTGCTCTCTAGTGAAGTTCAGTCCATGTTTTGCCTGTTAACTCTCCCAGTTACTGTCTTTACCTTGAATTCTTTAAAATTCCCAAGTCAGGCACCAACAAAATGACTGTGGTCAGTTGACTTGGTAGGCCATCACACCTCATCATGCTGCTCTGGTCACTGTCCCTTGTCAACAGGACAAGGGGGAAACAATATAACAAAAAGGTCATGGGTTAAGATGAGGACAGAGAGACCACTCAGCAATTATCATTATGGGCAGAACAGACTCAGCTAGGGGAAATTATTTAATTCATTGTCAATTAGACCAAGTAGAATAACGAAAACTAAGTCTAAAAATATCTTCCTTCCATTCCTCAATCCCTCCATCTGGTTCAGCTTCACCTCTGACTCATACTTTTTTACCTCCAAGCAGTGCAGGAGTATGGGAAACAGGACATGGCTATGTTCATACACATTGATGAGTCTTCCTTCCCACTCTCTTCCCCTGTTCTAGCATTTGGTCCCTTCCACAGAACTAAGTCCTTCACATTCTCCAACATGGATTCTTTCTACGAACTGCAGTTCTTCATAAACTCCTTCAGCACCATGGATCCCTTCCATGAGGTGCAGCCCTTCAGAAACAGACAGCTTCAGTGTGGGTCTTCCAAGGACTGCAGCTCCTTCCAGTAAACCTGCTCCAGCATAGTCTTCTCTCTCCACAGAACCGCAGATCCTGCCAGGAGACAACTCCAGCATACGCTCTCTCCACAGGGTCACAGTCTCTACAGGAATCCACATGTTCCACTGTAGGTCTCCTCCATGGGCTGCAGGTGGATATCTGCATCCCCATGGGCCTCCATGGGCTGTAGGGGCACAGCTGCTTCACCATGGTATGCACCACAGGCAGCAGAGGAATCTCTGCAACAGTGCCTGAAACACCTCCTCTCCCTCCTTTCTCCACTGACCTTGCTGTACGCAGGGATGTTTTTCTCTAAGCCTTCCCTCACACAGTGGCCATAAAGCATTTTTTAGCCCCTCTGAAATAAGTTATCATACAGGAATCAACAGCTTGTCTGATGGGCTTAGCTGTGTTCTTCAATAGGTCCATTACAGGCTGCTGTGTATGACGTGGATCAGATCCAGGTGCCTTCTCGTTGAGGCCAAACCTGCAGCACCTTACCACCACCATCACCACGAGACCTTGCCATTTAAATCAAATGCAAATTGATTGGCCATGCAAATTGGCTGTTTTGTATTAACTGCTCCAAATCCCAGGGCTATCTGTAGGTATTATGAAAATGGAATTCCGTTAGTATTCATGGAAGTCATCCAGATAAACTTTTCATACACCAGTGAAAAAGCAAGATTTGAGTGATTCATAATGCATATTGTAGATTCATAATACCAAATAAATTACGATCTTAAAAGTCACAAAATGCACTACAAAAATGCGTAGATGTTATACTTTAAGTGAAACTATTGGTCAGTTAATGACCTTATTACTAAACCATGTGTTTGATTGAGTTTTGAACTGGCAGCAGTACAGTAAGTTCCTCAAAAATCAATCAAATTGATTTCCATTTATACCATCGCAGTTTTGCAAGGGATAAGTTCTTCTTTTCAAACTGATTAGAGATGTGATTCAGTCCAAATTTTCTTTCTTATTTCCTCAACCTTATCCAAATATTCCAGTTGTACCAGCCCTTTTTACAAATCTTTCAAAAGTTTCTGTTGAAACTTCTCTTCAAAAGGAAATCAGGATTGTTACAAAAAAAAGGGGATGGAGAAAGCCTGTCACACAGAAGACATTCCACACTAGGCTTTGCTATGTTTTTTCTTTAGGAGCTTGCTCTTTGAAATGAGGAAACCCAAAGAGATACAGGCAGTCATATACATGTACAGAAGCACAACATCATCAGGCTGCTTGCCTTGCAATACATAGTATTCTAGTGCAACTGAAACTTGTGGTGACACAGCATCTAGGAAGCATCCAAAGTTGCTGCAAAGGGTAGAGAGAGGCAAAGACACAATCTTGGAACATGTTTGATAACTCCAGTATAAATGTGCCAGCCATGGATTTCCAGCTAGGATAAGGCAGAACTGGTGGATAAACTCTTGAGGCTGAGCTGCATGGTCGAATGGAGGTTGATTAAATATTGTAGATTGCTGTAGCATCATTACAAAATGGCATTATGCTCGAGTATAAAACCTTTGGTAATAAGTGATTTAGACATTTGAAATATCTCAAGCTGAATACAGAGTAACTGTTAAGACTGCAAATTCCCTGTTAACTGTAAAGCCAGTAGAACTCATATTATCACTACAAAATCTTGATAAACAACAAATATTCCCCTGAGTGTTAATACATGCTGCTCTTAAGATGATTAAGGTTGAAGGAGCTGTTCAGGAGCTGTCTCCTATATCTCTCACAGATTGGTACAAGGAACTGGCATTTCTTGGGCAATTTCTCTCTCTCTCAAATATATATAGAAAGTTACATTAGATATGGAAATCTCCAAAATGTGAAATATGTAAATAAATTGGATAATTTGTAGAGCAGGTACAAAATTATTGGAATGTTTAAGAAAGCTTCATCCCCTGAATTCAATTTTCCTGAACAGCAAGTACAGTCCCTTATGTCCTCTTTAACATCCAGATACATGTGACAAATATATGAAGTTAGAAAACTCATGCACACTGTAAATAGTGAACTGGAAATTCTGTCTGACATAATTTGTTTTGTCTTGACTGTGTTCAAGTCCACACTCACCAAATGGTAGAATAAGACAGCAAGCTTTTGACAAGAGGTTGTAAGGCTTGTGCTGATTTAGACAAATGGTCCAAGGCCATTCCTGAATATATGATGGTAAGGCTTTAGGAAACAGTGCAACCAATAATGGCAGGAATAAAACAGTAACTGTTGCTATACATACATCCCCCACAATATTTCACACACATCATGAAGATAATGTATAAAATGCATTTCCCTGAGAGGGAAAGATAAATAAATAAATCATCATCTCACCATGCTGAAGACAGCCAAACACTGGACTTCTATTTGCAAATTCTGCTTTGTATTGGGCTATTTAATGTATTTCCATTATTTGCTGTAATTAGTTCCCAAAGTGCTTGGTAGTACTTAGGAATTTGCCAGTAATGCTGCACTGTTGTGATGTGTTATTGGGCTTTATCAGGTTTCCCCTGAGCCGTGGCTATGTTACTTCACAGGTTTAGAGACTTGTCATCTCTCTGCAGCCCCACCCTGGGGTCTAGAGAATTCCAGGGAGTCTGTCGAGGGATTCTCCAGGTTCTCAGTTTCTCCCACCTCCTTTTATCAATTTTATTGCTTACTGAGGTTCCTTCTGTTTTGGATTACTCCCCCCTTTCCTGGATTGATTCCATACCTGTACCCTTCCCCTGTTCCCACCCCTATACTCAAGGTGAGACTCAGAAGGGACACTTGTCTTTTTCATGGGCTCCTGCTCTGGTTGGAACAAAAACCAGAGTTGCACCCCAGAAAAAGGTTCTCTCTTCATTTCCTCATCACTGCCACAATTCTGCCAAAGGTGAAGACCCACGAAACCAGAGGAGGTACTGAACTGTACTCATTAATGCTGGTTCGGAGCAAGAGCTAGCCGGAACAGGACGCGTGATCCCAGGAGCAGCACCCAAACCCCAGCATAGCTGCACTAAAAGGCAATGATCTTCTCACATTATAAGAAAAACGTTTAGAACATAATCCAAACTGCTGTTTTTGTGGATATGTCTTTGAGCATTCTGGTAATTAACACTAAGAAATTTTAAAAGTCCATAATTATAATCCTATTCTGCTACCTTTTATTTGGAAATCAATGCTATCGCTCTCTATTAAATTCGTAGATACTTGATTACTATCCTACTCCTATTCCTATCACTGTCCATGTGAGAAGCTTAAAAAAAGAATAGACACCTGGTCTTATACAACACAGAAGACATTTTATACACAGGGCTGAAGCAACAAGAGTATTTCCTATGGTTTGGGGTGGCCTTAGGGAACTAGGCTTAGAGGCCTGGAGAGGAGTTTGAACGTGCATTACCATTTGAAAATTAAAAGAAGGTGTTTATTCACACACAAGGTTAAAGTGACTTAAACCATTTAAAGATCTTTCTTTCTTTTATTGACTTTAGCTCTGCCGTGGCAAGATGTTCTGAGGATGACAGCGACTGATAAACAGACAGCAGAAAGTAAAACATCCCAACCAAATATGACTTTGCTTTTAAAATTATATTTTTGACTTTTGTTATGTTCAAAAGATTTGACAATGATTTGCAGAGGCAAGAAATCTTCCAGGCCTGTCTTAAGAAAGTCAGTGGCAACAGTATATCTCTAATGCAAGATTTTGAACATTCTTCTGCAAATATACAGCCTGTGTTATGCTCATGAAAGACGGGTTAAAATATATAATTAAAAACTCTGATACAGTATTTCTTTCTGCTGTTAAAATATGAAAAGAAGGGATGCATTGTCAAAAGATGTTAAGGCTCAAATTTAGAAAAGTAGTCATCACCAGATCCTTGAAGAAGCCTCTCTTTTGTTTACTCTCCAATGGCAGCTATTACCTGAACGCTTCTCTTGACCAGTTCTACACATGCTCTCCTGAGTTGTGTTTAGTGCACACACAAACAAACATGAAAAACAAGCTCTGACAAACTACTGTCAGTGAATGATGAGCACTTAAGAAACATTGTTATTCCTTAAAATGCCCCCAGTGAGTAAATTTATTGTTTTTCTTTAAAATACAATAACACCCAAATATATTATTAAAAATATATTAGAATATAATATTGCATTAAAAACAGAATTAAATGTACTTTTTAACATTTTCCACACTTAAAAAAAAATATTTTGCAGTTCTGACAAAAGTTACATCTTGTACAATAAGAGCCAGTGGCCTCATGGGACATGGTATTCATCATCTCTTCCTGGCCCAGTCATTTTACTGCCTTTTTACTCTGAGACTACACATGGCTGGAGGAGGATATTAGGTTTAAAGGAGATGTGGAAGCGGATCTCCGAGTCTCTCACTTTCATTCCCCTCCTTTCCCACCACCTGCTCCACACTCTGCGCCTAAGACACTCTCCCTCTGCAGGAGAAAATGCTCCATCAGAGTGTCCTCCTGCGAGGGAGAGTAACTTCAATTAACTGCATAGCCAGATACCAAGGCAAGAGGCAGGTATCACGGTACTACCAACGTCTAAATTTCCTCTATCAAGTGTCTTAAGATTTGCTTGGTTAGTGTGATAATTACAATGCTGACTTTGGAAAAAGAATTTGTTTTAAAAGTTTGTTTTACAGAAAAAATATTTTAAAGAGCTATAACATCTCATGTTCTATTCAGATCTAAAAGGCTCCTATAAATTTTATTCTGAGCTCTTGTCTCCCCCCCATAAGCATGCACAACTTAGCTATTCAACATGAGGCTATTTTAAATCATGAAAGACATGACAAAATATATTTTCTAATGAACAACTGAAGAAAATAGCTACAAAATACCAATTTTGTTCTGCTGGTTTTTTGTTTGTTTTATTTTCTTTTACATCTATTAGAAAGTAATTGCTATCCTAAAAGCCTATTTTGCAAAACTATTACCATGACCATAGATTTCAGGCTCATAAAACATTCCTATTTTTTAACAATAATAATATAAACAGTCAAAATGGGTAATAACAGTGATGACACACTTTAGAAGACTTTACTGTTGCAACATTATTTGGTGCTTGTATGCTGCTAACATATAATTTATAAATCTGTGTCCTTTCTGAATTACTAAAATATTAATTATAACATATAACTGACTTTGCCAAGAACTGCATAGATAAATAACTGATAAATTTCCAAAGTGGAGATAATATATTTATTATGCATGAACAGTGGTAGTTTAAAACATTAGAACAAAACTACTATAAAATTAAATATAAATGGAAAAATTTGGTCCTCAACAGAGATAGGAAATAATGATTAAGTAAAAGTAAAAATGTCAAGTCTCTTACTCTTCACAAGGGTTAAGATAAATCTAGTAAAGAAAAAACTGAAAGTGTTTGTCAATTAGCAGTTACACTGATGTATTTTTTCCCAGAAAATAGCAATTTCCAAGTCTCATAACATCACAAGATCTGTAAAAGAAATCAATGGGAAAACAAAGTGAGTAATGAAATTGAGACATTCTTGTCATGATATTTTTCTCTGAGCTCCCAAGTCATGCAACTGTTGAGGATCTGTAGAAAATAGTCCCTGTGAGTGACATCACTCTGCCTTTGATCCTTGCCTATGTTCCTTAAATGAACTATAATCTTGTGGTAAAAGAATTCCTCTAAACAGGTGAGCTATGGCTGACAACTTTGTGGTTTTCTTCACTACAAAAAAATTGTTCTGATTTTTTTGCTTAAATACTGCTGACATCGAATGTAGCTGTGCTTGTTGTACCTTTCCATGTAGCCTTCCTGGGAAAGCATGCCCTGGCCAGTGCCTGCTTAGGGGCTCCTACTGCCCCTGATGTGGGATGTGTACAACAAGGATGTGTCAGGTACAAAAAATTTCAAACGAGTGAATGAATTGCACCCAGAACTTTGACCAATGAAACCAGGAGAGTGACTATGAGCTATTGGGCACTGTAAACAAAATGGAATTATCTTTCACCTATATTTAATAATTACTTCCCCACTACTGAAACACTGAATATCAAAAACTCTGAAAGAGGACAGCAACCTTAATAATTTCACTATAGTATGGACAAACAATTTTAATCTTCCAAAAAACTCTGAAAATCTCAAATATGGGGCAATCAATAATGCAGTGCAAAAGGTAAAATAAGATCTGTTTTTGTAAAGGTGCCTTCCTTACATATGACATTTCTTCACGCAATCATTTGTTTCTTATTACTGCACACATACATTTTCCTATCTTCTCTTATTTCTCACTGAATTTATCAGAGCACAGTGTATTATCCCTCTACAAGGTCAAAACTCCTTGATCCATCAGAGACCAAAGTCTCATGGAATCACTTTTACACTGTTGAATCCTTACCACCTAAATATTATACTATTTCTCAACATATGAGTTTAAATCACAGTTTTCGTTATCTGCAGCAAACAGAAAACCTGCAGGCATTGCTTTTAGGCTTAAATTCATAATGGAATTTAATGAAAGAATTTTTCTAACTTGTGTATACCCATTGTTAGGGGTTGCTGTCCTCTCTCCTAGATCTTTTCGACTCTCCCAACCATCCTTTTCTTCACTGGGTTAATGAGTAAATGCGTTCACCAAGGTCATCTCCTTCTTTCCCTCCCTGCAGGCTTTGTTGTGTTACACCTGAGCCTCCTATCACTTTGTTCACTCACTTTTTTTTTACTTATTCTTTCATCACTTCCTTCAATTTCATATCCCTGTGTCTCCATTCTTCCTTCTTGTCTTTGCTTATCATGTGTAAATAGTCATTTAATATACAGTATTTTGCAGAACTTGGTCTGAACATAACAATTTCTATCAACTTAAGAGCTTCTATAAGCAGCTGAAGGCTCCTGTAAGACCCTATATACTTTCTTATATACTTTGAGTAGACATCTTGTGTTCTGTTTCCTACACTAGCTTGAAGAAAGGCTTTTTCCATTGTTTAACATGTAGGGTTTTTTTATCTGCAGTTAAAGTGTAGCTCTTCATTTTCCTAGATGTGGAGGTGATATACATCAAGGCACACAACAACAAGAACAGCAACATATCTTGATGCCAAAGGCAAAACATGGATATATGCCAAAGTATATTTTGCCTGAACAATTTATCAGTAGAAAATACAGCATTAAATCAGATCTCAAGTTAGTAGCTGTCTGATTTCTTAGACAATACAATTACAGAGATTAACGGTAGGACATGAAATTAAATTAAAGTAAGTGCTATTTTTTTTTTTGTACATGAAGAATCATTGCAGTTTTTATGGAAACCTCCAGTCCTGATTTTAAAATAGCATCTGCAAATGTATTCTCAGTGTCTTGACTAACACAGTTGTCAGCCAGATTTCCGTTACAAAGGTGGATGAATAATTCATTCTTATTCATGCAGCTAACAACTTAGTCTTTATCTGCTCATGAACTTTTCATGAAATTGTCTGCACTCTTTAGGTGGAACCACTCAAGCCACAGCACAGCAAGCACTTCCTTCTTCTCGTGTAACCCTTGAATGCTCAGGCTTGGCGTTGTGCTTATTAACTGTAGAGCTCTAATGACACTGTTGCAATTCTATGATTTATGTAACCAGCACCGCATAAGGCTTAAATTTCAAAATCAAATAAATAAAGAGAGACTTGGTTCTGGCCAACATACAACTAAATTAAATTTCAACAAATAAATTTCATTTAATCAGCATTCACACTAGTAAGTGCTGAAACTTTTGTGGAAAATTAAATATGAAGAAATTTATTTCCTAAGGAAATAAATAAATTCCTCAGCAGCAACCTTGGAAATCTGCTTTTCCATGTGACGGTCTTTTTCCTCAAGTTAATAAAAAGCCAAGACTTCTGAGAAGACAAAACACGTTATTTTATCTTATGAACTTTTTTTGACTCTCTGTACAAATTTTACAGAAAAGAAAGGTGTGAATTTTTTTCTTCACCTTCTTTTCTACAGTTCAGTTTATGACCTCTATGTTTTCTGCAATGTTATGGCTATCCGATAAAAGCTGAAATGCTTCACAGCAAAATCAACAGTTCTAAATTCGCTGTCTTCTATCCTCCATCACTGCATGCAATGTTTTATTTGTTTGGTTTTGGTTTTGGTTTTACATAATAAACTTGTCATGGTTTTCTTCGCAAGAATTGAATCTGTAGAGCTACTAGTACTCTTTTTATCATTGACCCTACGTTTCTGTACCAGGAGAGCAGAACATATTGTCCTTAAGACAGCTCTAGGACACCATTTTACACCTCCATTCTGCAATGGGGGCTACTTCCTCCATCAGTATCTTCTCCTTCTTCGTGTTTTACATTGTTATTTTGGTGTAATAGGTATATTTCAGTCCCAGTGAAAGTGAATGGCAGTTTCTTCTGTAATCTGTAGCCTTAGATCACACTGAAGCATATGACATCTCACATCGCCTAAGCAAACTGTAATTTTTTCTTACAAGCTGCTGTTTGCCTTGGCTTTCATTTTTCTAAATTAAAGTAAATTTCTAAATTAATAAAGACAATTTAAAACTATTTTTCTACACAAATAGCACTTTTAATCACCAGTCTGGATTCAATCCATAAATTTACTTATCTAGTAAAAATCATATACTCCCTTCCATTGGCTCCATATTTGATTGAGACTGCCTAAAGAATTTTGTGAAACTATTTTAGAGATTTTATTCAAATAACAATGTAAGTCTGCTTTCTTAAGAAAAGTGCCTTTAAATAATTCTCCATGCATTAAATTCTAAAATGAAAAATTAGCATTATATATATAATTTGAGGTAATAAACATGCAGCACCCATTAGTTACTATTCATCATCAATTATAATAACAGGTTTGAGGATTCTAAGTATAAAGTAAGCACACTATGAATATTAACTTGTAGCAAATTTTGCACAAACACTACTATCAAAAGAGAACAAAAAAGAACTAGAACGTGACTAGGAAGTCAGGGTGTAAACATAACTTTTCATTAGTAAGACTGCATAACCTTTGGGAAAATTTATTTGATTTTTCAGGGATAATTCAAGGAAGAGTACTCTAAAGAAAAAGAATAAGGAAAATGGAAGAACATATAGCATGGGTTAGAATTGAAAAATTCTTCATGAGCATTAATTGTTACTTATTCTCTAAAAAAAAAATCAATATATTTTCTCATGTGGGATATACAATATAATTACCACCTGTGTTATACATCAGTTTATCAAAAACAAAGGGAAATCAATGATGGCAAATTGTATAATACGCGATCATAAAAAGTATTTTATTTTCTCCATAAAAGTTTTAGACTCAATCAGTCTGAGGGCTAGATGACCCTCTGTAGGCTGTATTTTAGAGCTGAATTGAACTGAAATTACAGAGTTTGGTTCCTACCACAAATCCCAAAGTTCAGTCAAATGCTTGGATCTCCAATCCAGAACAGAGAAAAATCATTTTATTTATCACAGAAAACTAAGCACAGATCTACTGCATGTATGCTCCATGTAATTAACAGCATGAAAGCTCTAAATTGACATTTTGTCTTATGTTACCTCCAGGCAAGGTGCTTCATGCATGTTAGACCTTGGGTTTTTCCATTTTTCTTTTAATTTTTCCCCTTTGAGAGCAGATACCTACAGCTAATATTTGAAAGAATCAAAACAGGCTCAGTATCTTCTTCTAAGACACTAATGCCCTTTTTTAAAAACAATGCCATAATAAAGTATTCACCTAATAATTTCTTCAGGAGACAAGAAGAGGGGAGTTTCAAATGAAGCAAAAATGAAGACAATGCTCACTGTCTATCCCACAAAATATATTCCAGAAAAAAAAAAAAATTTTTTTAGTCAGAAGGTTTCTTCTAACTGTGTTCCTTGTTCCAGTAAATATTGATATACTTCCCAAAAATACTGTCAAATCTAAATTCCAGACAAATTTTGGAAGCAGGATTCAGAAAACTGATAATATCCTTCTTGGATTCGTGTCTCAGTACTAAATTACAAAATGTATTTAGATTATTCCTGGAGAAGGATGCTTGCTGTCTTTCTGATGAAAATGATTTTGTACATTTCAGGAAAAGGGGATAGCAGTTACATGCATGTTAGATGATCTTCCACCCTTTAAACTGGAATGTAGCACTCTTGGAGAACTCAGAAACAGGCAGAGAAATCACTCTGGTCTTAGTAACTCTTCTTAAGCACTGTTAAATTAAAGATGGACAGGTCAACATCACACCTTAAAATAAAACAAAACAAAACATTAATTGTGCAAGACCATCTTCAGACATTCACTGAGAGCACTTTTCACTCTAGGCCTTACTGGAGACTTGGAATAAATTACTTTCTAGATGCTGTTTAGCTGCAAGTAGCACCTATGCAGTTTCTCAGCTTGTGGCAAGCAAGGAGGTAGAACTCCTACGCAAACAGAAAGTCTTCATGAAATACAAGGAATGCCTGGAAGTAGAAGGAGAGAGTTAATGCACATTATGGGTTTATATGTCTCATGTACACAGGGTATCCTATATTATGTCTAACTAATTTATTAGACATAGGGTCACAGATGATATCCTCAAAGGCTCTGACTCATATTTATCCAACACTTCAAGGATATAAATCCTATATATTATCATATATTCATAACTGTGCATATCTATTTCCAGATTTTTTTTTTTAATATTTTGTAAAGGTGACAGAAGACCATTTCCAAATTAATGGATAGAATAAAATTCTTCATCTGACAGGGACTAGAATGATCACTTAATCCAGTTTCTCAACCAATTCAGTACTGACCAAAAGTCAAAGTTTGGCATTAAGCACATGGTCTTTGAAGGCACTGACAGGCACAAGGCATCAACAACCTCTCTAAAAAGCCTGTGCAGGTTTGACCACCCTCGAAGAAAATAAATGTTTCCCAATGTCCAACTTGAATTTCCCCTGCTGCAGCTTGAACCATTCCCATGTGTCTTGTCATTAGATCCCAGGGAGATCAGCACTTCCCTCTCTCCAGGTCCCCTCCTCAGGGAGCTGTACAGAGCAGTGAGGTCACCCCTGAGCCTCCTTTTCTCCCAACCAGACAAACCCAGAGCCCTCAGCCTCTGCTCACAGCATGTGCCTTCCAGCCCTTCCACCAGCGCTGCTGTCCTCCTCTGGACCATTCCAGGACCTGCCCACCCTTCTCAGACTGTGGGGCCCAGCGCTGCACACAGGACTCAGGGTGAGGCTGCAGCACGGCTGAATCCAGCAGGATAATCCCAATCACAGCTGGTGATGCTGTGCTTGATGCACCCGGGATGGGGTTTGTCCTCCTGGTGCCCGGGCACACACTGCTGGCTCCTCCTGAGCTGCTGCCCACCAGCACCCCCAGATCCCTTTTGCAGGGCTGCCCTACACACACTGCTCTCCCAGCTTATACCTGTGTCCAGCTTTGCTTACATCCCAGGGGCAGAATCTGTGTTTGTTCTTGTTTAATTTCATGCCACTGATAGTTACCCAGTGCTCCAACACATCCAGGCCCCACTGCAAGGTTCTTGTCCCCAAAGAGAGTCAACAAATCCACAAGTGATGCTACACAACCATTTCATCTATTCTATGTGCCTTAAAACAGAGAATTTGTTGTCCCTCTGTGCAGAAGGTGAATTACCTGCCTTTTTTGATTTGTTCCATTTAGTTATTTTATATAGCCTTCTCTGAAAGCCAAATATTATCAAATGCAAGCTGCTAATACAGCTCAGCACTTCATATATCTTCAGAAAACATTACAATATCCAAGAGTCTGTTTTACATTTTTGTTTATGCTATGCCCTACTTCACTGGTGTCAGAGTGGAATATCCATATCCTAATGGAGAAGTCACTGCATGAGCGTTCTCACACCACTCAAGGACCTGCACACTCACCATGAGAGGCTTTAACTTCTGGGGCCACAGACCTTTTGCAGTGAATAGCTTCAGTGAGCTGAAGGGTGCTCCTGTCAACTCCTCTCTTACATACACACTCACTCTCAGGAGTTCTTCCTTCTTTTCCAGGCTCAATCCAATGTTCCCCACAGCAGAGTGGCAGTTGCTGGATTTATAAAAGTAAATAATTTAATGATGTGGTACAGTAGCAGGTCAGCTTGAGATGGATACATCTGCAGAGGGATTTCAAACAAAAAAAGCCCTGGACAATTATACTCTCCCCTCACATGCTCTCAACACACCTTACCAAAGCCTCCTGGTCGAGTAGGGATTTTTAGACTGGATATTCTAGCATGTTATTGTAATCTCTCTGTTTGTACATACTAACTGTTCTTGTCAAGTTGCAAATTTAGCTGATGACTCCAGTTCCCTTGTCTTCTGGTTTGGACTTAAAGTGTACTTGCTCGCTGCTGCAACCCTAGACTTAGGTTAAATATCACTTCTCAACAACAAAAGCATCAGTGTGTTACCAGTATTCTGGTTAAAAACACAGCACTATACGTTACCAGGAAAATTACTAAGAAAACTCTTGCAGCTGAAAACACATCTAAGTGTATGTTCACAGCTTGGGGCCCAAGATTTCAGGAAATCCATCTACTCATGCTAAGCATTCAAAGCTAAGAAAACACAATAAATCACAGTACTATAACTTTATATTACTCATTCTACTTAAAACATATTTCAGTTAAACAACCAATATCTGCTAAAAGTAAGGTTTGCACTAATGTTCTCTACTTGTAAAAAACATAATTCAGAATATTCAGTACTGACTATTTTCAACATGTACAACTCTTTTATGTGTAGGAGCTTACAATAAAGAAATGATTTCAGAAAACTGAGTAAGAACAAAGAACATTCAAGCAGTCTCAAAGAGCATGTAGTATCCTTTTTATCAGCATTATATATGACCCAGTGATTTCTAGCATCAAAAAAAAAATTCTTTCAGATCTCTGAGATCTTATACACAATATATTACATATGGCACATTCACAAGCCTCCCAAACTGGATGTAAATCTCTTTTTAAACACCTTATTGCTGTTCCTCACTTTCTCCCACAAACACTGAAGAAAACTGCCAACACAGACAGCAGAATTACTATCAGTAGTGATATTTAGTCTATAGACATTAAAATACTGATTTCTTTTAGTTTAGAGATAATGAACTAGAGGCTTCCATGTTGCAAAAAAGACAGGCCAATTACAGTTCCCTTCTTTTTGTACTGATTCTACAATTTAATGGGCACATGAAACTTCCATTAACAATAGTGGGATTTCTGTGCATGCACTGTAGAGAAAATAAAGCCCTGTAGAGTTTTTTCTTATAAACAGCATGAAAAGAATGGAGAATGATAATAATCTCAAAGTAATGCACATTGCAGTATATTGAATGAGAAAAAAATCTGGGAGAGTGGTCCTGGTGTACAGGGAGTAAAATTAAGGAGTGAAAAATGTACAGTGCTAAACAAGACAACAGAGAAAGTCAGCTCAGAAAATTATATTGCAGGTATGTTGGTCCAGACTATTCGGAGACTAATTATCTACAAAATGCATAAAGAAGAGACATTAAAAATATTTTAAGAACAAACTAAAGAAAAATTGAAATAGAATGCTTGTCAATGGGCTAAAAATAAGTAATTTATAAAACACTTGTAGACACACTGACAGAGTTAGCATACCTGCAAAGTGCAGATATTAATAAATAAATTTTAAAAGTACTTGTAGCATTCTTTATAGTGGTGTTTTAGTAGCACTAGCCATAGTTTTGAGATCTTGATTTCTGACTGCCTGAGGTATTAATAAACTTCCATCTAATGGATCTTAATCTAGGCCATTCAGCTGGATCAAGGCACATCCAGCTCAGTTCTTAGTTGCACTTTAGCTTGTATTCATGTTCTGTTTTCGCAATCAATTTTCTGCATTTATGTTTCAGTAAATAACTGGCTCGGGAAAAATCTGTTTCCTGTGTTTGTCTTTGAGTACAGAAGGGTCACTAGACTAGATAAGTACATCACGAAGGTATACCTGCCAGTAAGTCTCACAGGACATGGGTGAATCTAGCATAAAACTCTCAGTACGGATTCCAAGGGTCAGGATGAAAAAGTTAGCTCAGGTCTTGTTAAGAAGTAAATCAGGAAATATAATATACCTGTAGAAATAATTTTTGCAATGCCTGTTTTATCATGGTAACCTAACGTTCAGGATTCTTGAGAGTTTCTCTTATCATGCTATTGGGAAATTATAAATTAGAAGTATAATTTAAGTGCATTTTATTTTCATTTTCTCAAATGAAAAAGAAGTTTACTATTATTCAGTGCATAAAATGTATAATGCACTACATTCACATTTGAACAATTTTTCTTAAATTGCATTTGTCAGCAAAAATATTATAAATTAAATGCTAGTTCTTGGAGTCCCAAATAAAATTTATACATTTTATCTTTAGTATTTATTTCTGTAATGACTTTCTCTTTGATGTGCTGTCTCATGCTTTGTAATTTCAAAAGACTTAATGCTAAAATGTCAATAGTAAATAATTTGTCCTTTATATAGCTTTGTAGGGGTCTTTTCTACTTTTCCTCATAGCTTTTGTTGGTTTTGATCCTTTTCAACAGAATCTATTACCATTTAGTGTAAGTAGAAATAAAAAGAGATTTGGGGTAAATTTTTTGGTTTGGTTTTCGGTTGTTTTGCTGTTGGTTCCCCATGAGCCATACACATGCATAAAGACATAGGATTATAGATTTTGTATGTTTATGTTCTTTATGGCATACTGTTTGGAATTTGATGGTTCATGTTTTATTATTAACTCCTTTGAAACATGTAAAACATTCATGAAAATGCATGAAAAGCACAGTGAACTAAGTGAAAGTATTCCTAAAGACATAATTCAATATTACTTTCATACACATCTAGGTTTTAAATACAGCTGGAAAGAAGGAGAAAATTAAAA
>VWZV01001299.1:0-38963 GCA_013397155.1 Irena cyanogastra
TATATATATATATATAATGCCTTCTCAGATCAGTATTTTTAAGCCAGATGTTGTTGGCTATCTATATTTTCCTGCTGTCACTGACCCTCTCCAACTGAAGAATTGCAGCTTGCTGTTTAGGCAAATAAAGTTCATGAAAGAGAAAGGGGAAAACAAAGTGGCCACCACTATTCTGTAGTTCCCTTTTCTCAATATGAAATACAGTCAGGTTAATTGCTATGAATGAGCAATGAACAATTACACAGCATGAGCAAACAGGGCATTTTACATCTTCCATAGCCTCTTGCTGCTGGCCAGGTGCCTAAACATAGCTGTACTTGAATTTTCATCCTGGACTGAAATAATATCCCACTGTGATCCTTTACGCGAAGTTGGATTCTCCCTACCATACCTTCTTTAAGCCTTCCATCAGCAGCCGCTGCTCCATTTGGGAATATAGTCTTCACAAAAATCCCCATGCGTCCACGAGCAGAATCCTGACCTCCCACAATGCTGAATCCAAGACCCTACAGAAAAGAGAGGAGAAGACACACAGCTGGCACCTTACTCTACTATAATCTGTGTGAGCAAAGCTGTCAGTAATGTACAAGACAAGGGAAAGATGAAAACCTAAAATCTTCTGATGAATTGCACTGCCAACTTGCTCTCTCATTCTATTTCCTCGTTTATTTTCACTCTATTATCGACACACTCAGCCCAAAAAATAGCAGCAGGCACCCTAAGCTGAGATAGCAAAAATTCTGAGAATATTTTGGTTTTTTTCAAAACACTGGGTCAAAAGCTTTCCATTTTAAGAACAGTAACACATTCATTTTGAATTAACAGACAGTCAATTCCTACCCCTGAGATTTATATTCAGGATTAACTGTAGGTTTCTCTTATGTCACAGATACTACATTTCCTCAGGAAGAAGAAAAGCTTCAGAACATGACATAAGGTCAGTGCTGCAATGTCAGGAATGTAGCTGAAAGGAGAATGGCATGTGGGGGCTACCACTCACATGTACATTTTTAATTATTCTGGAGACATATATCATATTGTATTTAAATAAATCTAGATCAGTAGCTTCCCCAGGGCTCCATCCATTAGCTCTTACCCCTGCACTACCCCAGCAGGCTATGGGACCATCTTCCAAAGCTGACCTGAGAAGTGACCAACATAGCAGAATGAACCTCTCCCCCTTCTGCTGAGTTACTTCCCAGACAAATCTCTTCCTTGATCAACAACCCCTTCCCATATTTCCCCTCTTGTCACTGCTGTTCAAGCATTTTACAGAATAAAGGGAAAAGTCACTGACCAGGTGGACAAGGGATGTGGAAAACTGCTGTGCTTTAGTGATCTGAAGCCATGGACATTATTATTGCCTTGGGCAGTGCTCTCCAGCTGAGGGATGCTGCCAGGGCAAGCACTGAGTTTACAACCCAATACAACAATCAGATCTTCTGTTTCACTACAAGCACAGAGCAGGCCACCGCAGCTATAAGCTTCTAGTTACTTGATAAGACATCACTGATTTCTGGACAGGAAGCAACTTAGCTCCCTTGTGCAGAACAAAATAACTCCGGTAACTGTTCAACCCTGTGCAATTATCAACTGCAAATCAGCCTACAGAAGGCAGGAGGCTCCTGGCATTCCCATGCCTGGACACAGGAGGTCTCCCCACAGCTCCATGGGTGGGTTGGGAG
Source organism: Irena cyanogastra (assembly GCA_013397155.1). Classification (NCBI taxonomy): domain Eukaryota; kingdom Metazoa; phylum Chordata; class Aves; order Passeriformes; family Irenidae; genus Irena; species Irena cyanogastra. The sequence goes on from VWZV01001299.1 coordinate 1,686, forward strand.
AAATATGTCTGCAAAGTACAGCAGTTCCTACACTTGCCTACCTTCCCAGACAAGCACTGCCACTCTACAGCAGGAAACCACCCCTCGCAGATCCACCTTTGGATGCAAACCTAAAGGCAAACAACTTGGCTCCCCGCCACCAACACCACAGCTCTGTGGAGAAGTGTTTCAAGTCCCACATTTGCACAGGGATAATAAACTCAGCACTACTGCACAAACTGTACAAGGTGCAATCCCTAACACAGGAGATCCCCCAAGAGGTGGGTGGAAGGCACACAAAATGGCAGCTGCTTTAGGTGGTTCATGATCACTAGGGTCTGCAGTCTCCCAGCTGCTTCCTAAAACCTTGGAGCTAAATGCAGAAAGGCAGAAGAGGGTAGCCTATCCCAGGGGGAAAAATATTCTAATTTCATGAGAAAAACAGAGTAAAAAATTAAGTACTTGAAAAATGAAGAAATATTTGCTTATCATAAAAGACTCACAGCTCCTAAACCAAGGAAAGTTAAAGCAACTGCGAGCCAGTCTACCCACAGAAGTAACTATTTCTAACTATTTTTCTAACATAAAACACAACAAGGAATTAGTTTTGCATTTGAGCTTGAAAGTCAAAACAAGTCTTCTTAGTCCAAAACAAATCTATCTGATGACTTTAAAGACTACTTCACAAAAGGACATGCATATTTTTAGCATATTTAAATGACAGCTCCAATACTAGCGTGGATTTGATTAGGGAAAACAATATATACCTAGGTTAATGCTTATCTATTTTTTCTCAGCATTCAGCCAGCTGGTATCTAGCAAATGTGTAAACACATTACTGGGGGAGAGAAGAGGACTTTTTGACCCATGGAATTCAGTGCTCTCAGAGAACCAATCAGCCAGTAACCTGTCTTCAGGTTTAACGCTTAATTTGGAGTAATTTATTTTTTTTAAAAATGCATCCAGATTCCACAGAGGGAAAATATGCTTGTCCATAAATATACATGCAAATATGTACTGTTCTGTAGCTGCACTGACTTTGCATAAACATACATATTTAGAGCTCCATTATAAATATTTGATATCTCAGTAATGGCGAGATGCACCAAACCAAAACGAAAGCCACCCCGTGTCAAGCAGACAACACAAACATCACATCCCCTGTATTTTGCAGGTGTAACTTTGGCACTTACGTTTGGAAATGGGATGTGTTTATCATTAGCACTATTACCAGCTACCTTGAGAGCAGCTGGAAGTAGAGGAGACACCTCTTAAATGCCAGCTCTTGCTACATGTGAGAAACATGCAGAAATCCTCACCTTGCCTTGCCCTTTCATCAGGACGATGTTGGAAATGATGGACGGCTGGGTCAGTCTCCATGGAGACTCCACTTGGGCAGCACTGAAGGAACGGGTGGATTTCTTCACAATATGGTAGTCCTAACATCAACAAACAAGGATAATTGCTCTGATTGCTTGGCACAGGTACTGGGGATGTCATACCAGGAAAATTGCTTGTGTCGGAAAAGAAGGATGCAGTGTCTTAGAGATATATTCAGAGAAATGTTCAAGGGATGAAACCCCAGCTCACTACAATCAAAGTGAATCTTGACACAGTAATTTTCCCACATTTGGCACAGTAGAATCATTTTGAAATATATCAGTCACAATTTAAATTAAAAGGATTAAAGATAACCTCATGATATACTCAAGTCCTTATTCGCTAAAAAAAAAAAAAGGGTGAAAGGAGAGGAGAAGGGAAAGGGCTACATTTTAAAATAATTAAAATAAAGAGTGTTAGGATTTTTTGTTGCTGTTGTTGTTAAAGTCCTCAGATCTCTAGAAATGCAACTCCTAAGATGAACAGCCTTAAGATCTTGTGGCCACAAGCAAGCAGTACTCTCCTTCACAATACTCAAAGAAGTTCTCCACAGGTGGCCAACACATCCTAGTTTGGTGTCCAGGCTGGTTTCAGTCCCACAACATACCTATGTGATCCTGTTTCATGACCCTCGCCCAATTCTATGAGCTTCAGGCAGATGCCACAGGACCGAGCACCATGAGGTGCTCACAGGCAGCTCTGCCTTCCCACTCACCTGTCTGGCTCCTGCTGACTCCAGCTGCTGGGGCAGGGAGTGCTTTCTTCCACCCCGGGAATATTTCACCGCTATTTCGTAATTTGATTCACCATTTTCCACTGTCAGCTCATCGTCTTCTCCCACAGACTCCAAGCGGCATCCGGCACCTAAGAAAAACCACAGAAACACATCCTGCAACATCTGAGAGCTGCTTCAGCCTCTCTCACCAGCAGGCAATAACCACCTCCTGCAAATCCCAAATTAAAGTGCCTTAAAACAATGCTATGCAGTTCCCAGCCAGGCAGTTGGAAACCAGTTTTGATCACACTCCACCAAGAACTTTTCCTGCTGTCATAGGCTTTCTGCAATCTTTCAGTGATACTGAACTCATGGTATTAGGGAAAAGCAGAAGATAATTGAGTCGGTAGCTCAGGGACAGGAAAGAAATTCATCTGTTCACACCCAATGGCACTTGCCAGTGCACTAAGCTCTCAAGCTTCATGTATTTAAAATTAAAAGACCTGACACTGCAGCAGTATTCATTTCTGGAGGTGTCATGTCACTTTGAAGGAATTTTTTCTGGAATGGAAAAAGTAAAAATGTGCCAAAAAATGCTATTTTCTTTCCTTTTGGCAACAATTCTAGTTGTCTTAAAGAGAGGAGTGCAGAGTTCATGTAAGAAACAGAATTATTTGTCTTGAAGGACATCCTGTAATTAGCCACAGAGTATCCTACTCCTCACGCCAGGGCTCCTCCAATTCTCATTTTCTCCAAGGTCCCTGCAGAATCCCCAGCCACAGCAGTTCCCACACATTTATCCTTGTCATTTCCACACCATGCAGGGAAGGGCCATTAACCCCTATTTTACAGATGAAAACCCAAGACACACGCCAAATTTGCACAAGCTGCATTTCAGATTACTTTAAACCAGCGTTAAGTTGGAGCTGCCACAGAGAGCAACAGCTCTGATTTCCTTTCATCCTCACTGCCTGTACCCCAACAACTGCGAGTCATGGGCTGAAGTAGATGGACTGAAAATTTGCCCTCTTTTTTTCTGAAAAAAGAGCCCCAAACAGATTTTCTGCCACCTCCTCCCTGCCCGGAGGCTGTTGTGAGCATCACTGCCAGTGCCACACAGGGATGGAGCACAGAGCTGGGGCAGCTGCTTTTTTTCACTCTGCATAAAAGCAATTCTGCTGACACATCCATAGGCAGAATTTGTACCCGCTGCCCAGAGCACAATTTAAACCTGCTCCCTGCTTTGGGATCTGAAATCGGGATCTCTGCTTTTCAACTCCCTTTCCCCTGGCACACAGGCTGCTGCTGCTGCACAGACAGGATAGCAATCTTGGCAGGACCAGCATCCTGGCATTCTTTCTTTCCCTGGCACCTACAACTAACCCTTTCCCATCACTTCTCCCTCTCTTCAGGAGAATAGTTGTAATTTTGAGTTTTCTGCCCATCTCCAAATGCATCTTTCTTTCTCATGCTGCAGTTCAGGCTGGCAGATACTCCATACTCATCCACAGCCCAAGGGCATCAGCACTCACAGCAACAGGGTCTGGATCCCCAGTAACCACCAACTCACAGTTTCAGAGACTACAGGCAGAGAAGCCCCCTGGAGTATCCTAAAAATACCTTAGTAATTATAAATTAGGGAGGGAGCCTCAGAAAACATTAGGGTTGAGAACATGATCAAGTTCTACACACAAGTTACTGTTAAGACTTGAGGACAAAGCAGCAGAAAATCTGAGGATCAGTCACCATAACTGGCATTTTGATCAGAGCACACTGAAATATACAGAAAATAGTAAAAAAAAAAAAAAAAAAAAAAAAAAAAAAAAAAAAAAAGAAAGAAACAAACAAACAAACGAAAAAGAAAGACACTTCTAAAGTTTTGCATAATATTTCTGTTCCTACAATAGCTCAGCTCAGGAGGCTGAATGCAACTATCTTGCAGATGGGATTTTCCATCCAAAATAAACTAATATGATTTCAAAGAAATCCTATCTCACTTTTAGAGAGTTAAAATAAATACACTTCACTAAAAAATCTACAATTGCTATCTTTTATCAGTCTAGCCTTACCTTGAGATCGACTTCTGTATTTCAGGATGCCACTTGCCAGAGCTGAACTCTGATTGTTTCCTTTGGACACTTCTGCACAAGCTGGATCTTGAGACTTCTCCGTTTCCATCACCTAAAAGAAATTAAAAAAAAAAAAAATCTTGTAAACTAGACATGTTGATGACATTTTTCTCATTGTCATTATGGGACAGAAAATTCCACTGCATGTCATCTTTGTTTCCAAAACATGTCATTGTATTAAGTCAGCATACATTTTCTGTAAGTAATTTTTAGCAATGCCTTTGGACATTATGGTCATGCATCCTCTACAAGACACCACACTAATGCCCCCAGAATGCATCCAACACTCTGTGGCACCCCATTCCATTGATTCTGCATGTATTTGAACAAAATTCTAGCTTTTATTCCCATTTGTGCTGCTCTGCAGGCTTCCAGAGACATCACATATTTGTAGAGAAAACCACTTCTAAAAAGCGTAATTTTACTGTTAGTGTCTGCTGAGCACCAATGCAAAGCTTGATGATGAAAAGCTTATTTAACAGAAAGTTATGACAGCTAAGCACTTAAAAAGCCTTGAAATGTGCAATTAAAATTTACAGGTGGAATCACGACCCCACAACCCTGAGTAAATGCACCAGGACAGGAGGAGTCTGTTTACCGATGGTGTTTGCCCGGACGCCAAGTAACAAGGTAAGCAGCACGGCCACATGTCCTCTGCCTCCTGCCTCTCCTGTGCTCAGGGACAAGCAGAGCTGCCCACGGGCAGGCTCTGCCCAGCCCCTCCATTTTGGAAGGTGCTGGTGAACTGCTGGAAGTCAGTTTTAGAAAAAACCCCACCCAAGGAGCCAAACACTTTCCTGTAAAATAATTTCTGCTTCTGCTATTCAATCTTAAAAACGTCAGTCTTTCCCATGACCTGCCTCCCATCCCCCAGTCCCCCTCTTCTACCAAAGCCAACAAAGCCAAAGTTTATCTTTTGTGCAAAGTCTAGACTTCATGATTTTAGTTTGAACAGTAGAAACTTCAGGAAAACATAAAACTGGCAGAAACAGGAAGCTGGAATGGGAACTGCTTTTTATTCCTTCCCCTTCAACATGAACAGCTACACTTAATTTACACACAGTTTGTATGTCCTAGCTAGTAGTTGTTGATTTTTCAAGGCATTGCAGCAACTACTTTAGAGTCCACTTCCAGCATCAACTGCTTTGCAGCTCACAGCTCCAGGTAAACTTAGAACCATTTGATTTATTTACCAGTCTGAAAAAAACCCAGCACTTGTGATTTAGTCATACTGATAAGGGCCTGATTCCAGAAACTATGTAAGACATCAGATTCAAAACCTCACCTAAGAAACCCAAACCACCAATGATTAGGCCATAGCCAAAGTATCCCAAGCTCTTCTTCTAAGAGACTTCTGGGATACCCAGAAGACATCAGAAGCACACGGAAATGAGACTCATGGATCTCACAAAGATACATTGAAATTTACCATACAAGTGGAAAGGAACACTCTTTATGAAGTAAGGATGCCTCCCCTGTTGAAGGGCAGAAATCATTTGCACAGACACAAAAATCATATGGTGGCCTTATAGGTGTACAAACCAATTGGCACAGGGCCAGTGCTAACTCTGTGGTGGGGAAATAAGTGAAGCACAAAGATGAAGAAAAACAAGACAAATGTCTCCCCGAAGCAGCCAGTTCTGCTGGCATGCTGTTTAAGTTTCCAAACAGATGGGGATGGGTCCAATCCGACTTTTCTGGAGCTAAGCACAACATAGTTCAAGTCTGGAGCTGTAGAGCTGTTTGGTTTTTGCAGTCTGCGTGGATATGGGCAGCTGTACCCAGTAAGACCATACAGCTCCCAGCCTAAAGCTGGATCACTTCCTCCAGCTCAGAGGAGAGGAGAAAAAATTACTTAGTTTGTAGCATTGTACAAAGAGATGCTGAAATCATCTCTGCCAGGGGCAATTTCCACCCTGAGCCCAGGCTCAAGGGTGACCTATTCAGTACATCTTATGCCTCTGCTGTGTTGGAGTTTGAGTTTGGTTTGTTGCTGATATGTTGGAGTTTTTGCTGATTTTTATTTTGACTGTGCCACAGAAGAAAAGTACCAGTGCATTCTGCAACCACATACATTTTCATCTAGTGGGGTGGGAAGAAAAACAGGACACAATTGCTGCTTGTATTAAAACTGTGCTCCCCAATCTACCTTCCCCTCATGGCAATCCTGGAGCCTGTGAGCCTACAGATATCAAACCCAGACCCCATGATCCACAGAAGGTCACATGTGTGCAAACACCAATGCTAGGGAAAGCCTCAAGACATTCTCAACTGCTTCCTGAAATTATAGTTTATCCAACTAGGCTCCAGACTACAATTAGGAAGTAAAAACATGTAAATTATCTGTGTCATTAAAAAGTTTAAATTATGTGTTTGGTTTTTTTTATTTTAGCAGAAGTATTTTTCTGACACTAATTATAAACACATAGGGGAACACATTAACATTTGCAATGAAGTAGATATTCTTTAAGTTGTTGAGCTTGCCTAATAAACCACCAGGAGTTTTATTCTATTCAGGAAACACTAGAAATCTGATCTACAAAGCTTGCAAGAACTCCCCAAAGGTGTGTGTCTGTAATCTTTGGCTGTCATAACCTAGACAAGAAGAAAAACCTAGCTCCACCTTATCCTTCTGGCCGTGAACATATCGCTTTACTGTCTCGAGGTGGCTGCCCAGATTTAACCATGCCATTTTAATTTTCCTCACTTTCAAGGAAATGAAGCTTATTATTTCAGTCCTGTAGGTCTCTTATTAAACTAAACCAATAAATCCCTCCCAATGGCGTCCCAGTGTTAAGGACAAGGGGAGCTTTAACACACACAGTAGTTTGAAGGGAGATCTAAAAATAGAGCCCATTTTGCCAGTTCATTAAGTAGCTCTGGGATCAAGTGACGGTGACATCTCAATTGATTTCAAAGGAAACGGCACTATCAGGGACACACGGTCCTGGCACTGCATCAGCACGAACAACTGCCCTCAGAGTGCTGGCCTGGGCAAAGCTCCAGCGTGACCAGGCTCTTAATTAGGCGAGATGAGGAGCAGGATTATGACAGTCTGCACTGTTTAACCGCAAACAGCTTGGCAATCCCTTGAAGATCTACAAAAACAACTCGGCACACAGAGGTTGATACAATTTAATAAGCAAACTGCTTTCCTGCTGCCCTTGCAGAGCTCCTCAGCTGCTGCCTTTCCCATCAGCCAGCCCACCCAATTCCCCGTGGCACAGCCTGGCTGGCTCTGCCGCGGAGTGCTAGCAGCATGCAGACCGGTTTATCCTGGGTGGTTTGGGAATAAAGCAGTGAGAACCAGGCTGAGAAGTCTGCAGCATAACAAATTCTGTCCCACCTGCACTGGCAAAGCAAATCCACCAGCAAGACTACTGCCCTTCTTCAGAACAGCCATGTGAAAGGTGGCTGTGCACCAGCACAAGCTCAGTGGGAAAATTCCACATCTTCTCTGGTCCCACTCACACTCTGTCCTGGTCTCCAGCCTTGACAACTTTTCCTTAAGCAGCACTACCCCAAACATTTAACAATTAATTGCCCCAACATTGCTGCCTGTGGGACAGCTATTAGGAGGAGCCCAAGAGGGCTCCAAGAGGAGCCAGCCTCTTCAGAGAAATGCCCCAAACACCCAATGCAAACCTTCACCTGTTCCTTTCACAAAGTCTCTCTTCCTAGACCCTTGAGACAAGCTGATGCCTTAAAGCCTTTAACCTTTCAAAAAATGTTCAAGTTTTTTTTTTTCCACAGTCTGGTATAATTCTAGCTGTTTCAGTTATTTGTGCAATTACTTATTGCTTTATGGGGCACAGCATGCTTTAAGCCTTAAATGTATCTGCTAGGCAGGGAACTCCACATGCCCCTTTTGCCTTGCACAGAAAGTAAAATACCTTCACTTTTAAATTAGCTCTTTTGCACTTTAATTGAATCCATCTCACAGACAAATTACAAACTGCAGCTCTATAATTTACGAGAATTAACACTGCAAGTGATGCAGAGGACGTGGATTTTCTAATCTCGGACAGCACTGAGTTTTCCATGCCTTGCTGCTCTGTTTTAGGGCATGTACAAAGCTGCACGGATTCTAGAAGGAGGCTGAAGAGCAGGGACACTCTGCACCAGGGGCTGCAGCACCCAGGGGCATTTTTCCAAAACACAGTACATCCCAAAGCCCAGGGGGCTCCCTAACTGAACCACAGGGCTCACAAAAAGTCCAAATTAAATTCAGACTTAGCAATTTTTGGTGCAAGCTAAAGGACTCCCCTCTTCCAAAGGGCACTTGCACTGCTGCTCCTCTCTTTCATGACACAAAAGCAGAGAACCACTTGGAGCCAGGGATGGAGGAAAAGAGAAGGAACATCACCTTCATGTCAGCACGAATTCAGTGTCTTGAACTGGCACCTCTACTAAGACCAGTGCCCTGGCTGATTCCCTGGTGGAAAGCTGACAGGGCAGATAGCAGTACTGCACATGCACCAGGGAGGCCTTGGGAGGGCTCAAATTCGGGCTGTGTTTGGCAGCACTGGTGAAGCAAAGCCTCCACCACCTTCCCCAGAAGCTCACCTAGGAACTACGTGTGCTGGTACCACCAAGTGCAGCCCGTACTTCGTCCTGCCCAGCCGAAGAGAACTGGAACCCAAGCCCTCCTTCACTTAACTTTAAACGAAGTGTTGGAAAACTCTTGGCTCATGTGGAGCAAGAGATCAGGAAATCTGATAAACAGTCAAGAACTGGAGCTGCCCAGCTTTCTGAATAGGTGGAAACCCCAAATAAACAAAAGAAAAGCTTTTAAAGTGGTGTCTAGTCTGCCACTTTACCAAATGCCTGCACTCAAAAGCAGCCCTAAGCCTGCATTATAATGCAGCAGTTGCTAGACAGGGAATTACTATTCACTTCAGGAGGCATAAACCCCCAATGGTTATTTTTGTATCTCTTCTCAAAATCTACAGAGTGGTCATACACAAACCTGCACAAGAAACAAAACCTGGCATTGGCCAGCAGAAAGACAGCAGCAATATCTGCCCATGCTCACTCTGTAAACAGATTGGAAATACACTGTGGCAGAGCTGAGCTACTCTCATCTTCAGTAATGTTATATTTGTTTTTTACAAGACTCTCCAAAACCTTCCTGAATGTGTTTGACACCAGGAGCCACCATGTGTTGACCACTGTTCAGAGGATTCTGGCAGGTTCTTGATGAAGCAGGCTCCCAGCTGTGCTGGCTCCAATGACTCACTGGTCAGAGCTGAAGCTAAGCAAAGCACACTCCATTTTCAGATATCCAAAGAGACACTAAAATTATGAATAACATTTTGAAGAGAAAAAATTCCTAAAAAATTTCCTTTTCAACAGGAAGAAATGCAGGAAACGGCTAACACAGCCACGTTTTCCAAGAAACACATATCGCAGACAACACATGCCTTGGAAACAGTAAGATGCTCCTAGCAAAACAGTTCCCAATCCTTTTTGGACAAGATTACTCTTCTTCTGTAGTATATTATGATTTTCCACTAGAAACAGCTTTTGAGCTGAAGGAAATCAAATGCACACAAACAGATCCCTGCTGTTCTCTTTTTTATGCTTTGTCCTTTTCCTCCCCCAAACATCAAAAAAAGCAGGACACATGCTTTCCATGCAGTTTAGTCACTGCCCACGAGATGTCTCTATGTGCTGCAGAGAGATCCCAGAAGACCATTCTCGGTAAACAGCAGAGACCTAAGGGATTCCATGAATGTACGACAAACATGGAACTCAAGCAGTGTGAAAGCTGGTTCAGCTACTCCATTATTTTGTTTAATACATGCTCAGTTCACGGCTTAGCATGAAGCCGGAGCCTTTACATCATAACAAACAATAAATTGCTCATCCTTTTTTTTTCCTTTATTTTTCTTTTTTTTTTTAATGACAATCTTTTAATTCCCAGTGAAGGACAAAATATGCAATAATCACTCCTCAAAATAAACAGCTCTCCTGAGAATGAAACAAGACCTTCTTAATAGCGACGTCAACCAACAGCTGCAGAGAGCGTTCCCATGACACCACTGGTGGGAGCTTTGGATTTCAGCTCCAAACTGGCATTTTATACTACCCTAAGTATACAAGAAGACATGGAATATGTAAGAATTAAGTGTCTTTCATACCTGCATCTTCAAGGATCTGAAGCCTCATACATTATGGATGCTGCACAGCATATGTCAAATTATTTTTACCTGATCCCAAGATTGGACAGTGCACATAGTCAAAAATTTGCAGATGTGGTACTGAGACATTCACACTAACTCAAAAATTCTAGAGTGTGCATCATCCTTCTGCTAATGTATGTGAACTGCATGGCTGTGACAGCATTTCTCTTGTTCCAGTGCCATGAGGGTGTTATTTTTAGCTTGTTAAAGGCAGTTCATCTCCTTCAAAACTGGGCAGTTATCCAAACAGCCAAACGAGAGACAGGCTGTACTATATCTGATGCTTTATGGGAAAAGCCCTCATTCACAAAAACAAAGACCATGCAGAGCCTGTACCGTAGATAAACTTGTGTTTCTATTACTCTGCTGACTCGGCTTTCAAATATATCACATGGGAAGAGCAAAAACTGTAACTCTGGGCACTGTCTACACAGTTATTTATGGTCAAGTAAGAAAGGTTATGTTCCACCAGCCCAACCAACAGGAGGTATTTCACAATTTGTAGACAGCATCACATCTACAGAGAACCCTTCAGGTACTGGGTGAAAGAGTTTTCTCTGGTCTTGCCTTTAAGATGGAGGCAGTAGGAAAAGGCCCAGAAGGGCTGGGAGCCAGAGAATGATAGGAGTGTTCTGAGGAGCTCCCTCCTGACATGAAGAACACAGTCACGTTAATGTCTCCTTGACAGGTGAATTTTACAATGTGTGACAAAGAGCAATCCAGTGGCACTGCACCCCTGGAGGCCTTTCAGCACTCTTCCTCCTGCCCCAGCTCATGTGATGTGTGCCAACACCTTCCCCCAGCCCTGACCAGTGTGACACCACCACAACCAGCCCATTGCTGAGCAACGTCCCTGCAACAAGTCCAACTGCAATTTCTTATTTAATGTGATAGGGCTTCTAGAAACAACACACATTGTGTGAACAAGATTTGGTCTCTAATAATTTTGTCATTTTTCTCTTGCCCAAATTCCTAAGTAGCATCTAACCTAATATTGACTCCGAAAACTTGCTTCTGGAGTCACTGTAGGACCCAGTGTCTCATCAGCCACAGCATGGGTGAAGGGCACTGCATGGGCACAGACCCATCAATATGCTGGACAAGACTGTACCTCAGAAAGGAACAGCACAGCCAGACTTTCAACAAATTCAGCATTTACAGCTGAGAAGCAGCTGTGAGCCATGTCAAGGTACAGCTGGACCCTGCCCTTGTCTGCCCCTTCCATGAGTGCTGGGGCACAGGGCAGGATCTGCAAACATTGCCAGTCATCACCACAGAGAGGAAAAGAGTTATTGAACCCTTCCCAGTACATAAACAAGCCCCACACCAGGCTCTTCAATTTCTTCCCCTTCCCCCCATCCTAAGTAAAGCCTTTCATTGCTAAGCAAATTTCTGCCAGGAAAATCTTTTTCTTGCTTTTCTCCCAGCCATGCAGTGCTGTTTGAGGAGTGAGCTGTGTTTCTGCAGCCTGTATTGAGGCTGCAGTGCCCTAATGGGAACAAACACTCCAGTACTCCAAGTAACGAGGGCCCCTCTCCACGCCCTGCACACATTTAATTGTTGAGTTATGCTTCCTGTTCCTTCTCAATGCTAATGCTTTCTCTGAAATTCTCTCTCAGTGTTTCCAGAAGAACTTTTGACCCCAAGACTGTTTTTAAAGTTATGGCATTGTTATGCTGTTCTTCATTATGCTTGCATGGCTACAGGTAATTATGCATGGATTCCCTGGTAAGACAGAAAGCAACTAGGCAGTCCTGCAGCACAGAAAAAAAAAAAATAAACGGAGGGGGAGCAGAGTTAAACAAATGCAATTCCTCACATTCACCAAACAAGTTTATTTATCCCCTTTCAGCTACATGTCTTGCATGAAAACCACAAGCGGCCTTTGGCAGGGATCAGGTAACCCGGATCACGCAAGGAACCTTTAACAGCAGCATCCTGTTCCTGTTGCTGGTAGGAGGGTGAAGACCTTGCAAGGTCACGGCTGTCTCCGCGTGCAACGTGCCCAGCACTGATGTGAAGGCACACATCCCACACTTCAGGTCATCTCAAAATGATTAAATATGAGTAGAAAGGCCCTGATAGCCCACACAGTGGAGGGTCACGCACACAGCTGTGGATGCTGCCCGAGGCAGTGCCTTCAGGGCTTGCCTGCATGGTGAGCTTGGGCACAGGGAGGCAAATTCCCTTCCCAGCGCCCCCTCAAAAGGAAGAGTAAGGGTGACCTCCTTTTCTCTTCTGCACAGTTCTGTTCTGCAAGGAACAGACGCAGGTCAGGGTCCTGCCTCCAGCATCAGGAATGGCAGATTTAAGAATCTGTCAGGGGAGAACACAAGATGTAAGTAGAGAGGAGCAGTCCCTGCCTCCAGCATCTACAGATCCAAACCTTCCATCCCTGCCTCCCAGCAGCTACAGATCCAAATCTTCTGAGACAGGCACTCTCTTGCTGTATTTACTAACCTGTGGGAACCTCAAGCCATTGATATGAAGCTGGTCACTGAAGTTGAACATTTAAAAAATACTCAGGCCATCAGATATTGAACCACACAAAGGCAAGTAACTTCTGAAGCAACTAAGAATGGCACATGCTTCTGCCTATGGACCAAAAACCCCCCAATTTATTGGACACTTGGCAAATTCTTGGTAGATTAGCTTTCTCTTTAGAGTTCACTTCCCAGGTTGCTCCACCAGCCAGTAATGCAATGACAGATTCAATTTCAAGAAACAGAAACACTAGTAAAAGTGAATTAAAATTAAAAATAAATCATCCAAGGCAAGTAATACCATATTATCCTATTTTGCACTTGCACATAAATAGTGACATTCTAGAATAGCAGTGTCAACTGCACATGGCAAAATATGGATTGGGGAGGAGGAGTTTAAAATCCCCAAAATGTCTCAGGACTGTTTAGGATAACACAACTCTCTGACCCAGTGCTTCATGTCTGAAGTTGAGGAATGTTTTGGACAAACTACTCCTGAAAGAAATGCACTTTAAGGAAATTAATGTAACCCTTTTTCTGCCTGGCAGCACAAGTCTTAATAAAGTTAAAACTTTAAGGCATGTTTCATGTTAAACAGGGCTTTACATAAGAAGACTATAAAAGCAGAACTCCATTTAAATTGTATTATGTGATTTTTATTAATGAAACTTAACAAGTGGACTTTCAAGTAAGACTTCAAGTGATACTTCTCTTAAATTACAGTTTTCAAATGTCACTAAACTCTTCTGTTGTGTCCTGCAGAAGCTGACTAGCTCAGACTCTATTTTCCCTGTCTGAAAATGCTGGAGCAGAACTTAAAAGACTTGAAAAAAGCAACCACTCATGGGGAAATTTTTTAACCACCAGCATCTAGAAAAGATAATTTTCATTTTTACTATATTTTCAAGATTTTTAAAATAAGCCAGGTTGGAAGGGACCTTGGGGGGGTGTCCCATTTCAAAACAGTGAAATTTACATCCCTTTCCTTAAGAGCCTGGTCCAGCTGAGTTCTGAGTAGCTACAAAGATAAATATTTGAATATATACCTTCATTCCAAGTGATCGTTTTTCTGCCTGGTTCAGCCTTTAGGCAATCAGGTGCTAAAGCAGCAAGTCCATCAGGTCTATTAATTATGGCTCTGAATACTCAGCAGTGAATTATATTCACAGAGAAGTTAATGACAGAATACCTCTGACAAACCTAGAAGCTCCTGCAAGTTTTTTAGATTCTTCTAAACTTGTTTAAGAATTACAAAGACATTGTTCTGGGTCAGAAAAGGGACAGTGAAGCCTCGGCTGACAATAAAACACTCTGAATTACTCATTATGATATAACCACCCAGCACCTGACAGCATCCCTTTAAGTCCCTCCAAAGTCCCGCAGAGTAAACAAGAAAATCCATTAACTTCTTTTCAGAGGTGAGAAAGGTAACTGCTGGACAGGGCTGAGTTGAGAGTCAGCTTCAAATCTAAGACATCTGAGTCTTAGACTGAGATCACAGCCTCAGTTACCTGGTGCAGACCTTGAGTACCACCCATCCTGAAAGTCTAATGCAATTACATTTGCGCTGATTAAAAATAGTCCAGCTTAGTTCCTGCTTTAATCCTCAGCCACACTGTCATCCCTTATCTACAGTACAGATATAATGGAATATATGTGAGAGAAAGAGAAGACACATGAATATCATCAAAAGCATGAGAGCAGCAAAAAGCAGTGATTTCCAAAGCAATTTTGCACTACACAATTTTGGACTATACATTTAAAAATAAAATCTTCTGATGCTTTGATTTCATAACTGGCCTTAAAATCAGCTTCTAAGCTTTGCTATGAAAAATCCTCCCCAGTCTTGCCAGGTGGAAAAAAGCCACATTAATTTTATATTTTCCATACATTTACCTTGCTCTGTCCTGTCTGGCGGTATGCAGTATTTGCACAGCCCAGCCCAGCCCAGCCCAGCCCAGCTCAGGCTGCCCAGACCTGAGCGGGAAGGATGAGAATGAAGGCAAAGCTGAGAGGTTTGCACAGTACAGACTGCCCACCCCAGGCTGCAGAGAGCCCTGCCCGCACTCCAAGGCTGGCACAGCAATTGCAAGGGGAACACAAACACATTCTGTGCTTTGGATCAGAAAAGCAATGATTTCATTTGCAGATCAAGCAAAAACAGAAGAGGTCCTGAAAGTCACCAATAACTTATTACATTTCTTTAAATTACATCCTTTCAATAAAAGAAATCACTGGAAGCAGAAAAGATAATGAAAAAAAATCCTGCTGCAACTCTTCTAAAGTGTTTATTGTACCTAGATTTCTGTGATTTCCCCTCAACCTTCCAATGCTGTATCCTGAAAGCAAAGAGTTATTGCCATCAGGGGTGAGAAAGCCTGACAGGCAGGCAAATCCAGTGGGCTCTGAGTTAGTGGCCACCACCACTGCCAGCTGCAGTGGCACTGGGATGGACATCAGGGCAGGCTCTAAACTCAAGTCCAAGCAGAAGGGCTCTGGGAGGCTCATGCAGCTCTGTCCTCATGGTCACCTCAACCACCCTGAGCTTCCCTGAGCACTACATTAATCTGGAAACACTTGATAAAAAAGCCATCACTAGCAAGCAGGCAGAGCCTTGTTGGAATAGACATGAGCAAACCAAGTAACAAATAACTCCCAGTGTGTGCTGAAAGAGTCAGTGGAATGCCAGGGAGCTTAATCCTGAAGCCACACATAATTAAATTTTGTCAAAATTGATTTTTATATTTAAGCGCTGCTGAGCCATAGCCTTATTAGAAATTACCAGAACAGAAAGCATGATATGTAGAAGAATTCAAAGTATTTTGATAGTTGAAAGAATGCTTAGATGCCCACTCAAGTTCGCACACAAACACTACACCAACATCAGCATGCTAAGTGTCCCACTTTTATTTGTTTTTCCCTCTGTTCCCCAAAAAAGGCACCCTGGCAAATAGAAGAGAAAACAGTGAAGAAATAACAAAATTTGTCAGAGTACTGAGATGTGTGAGAGTATTATAAACATTTACTCAAAGTAAGTCAGAGATGACAGGCAGGTAGGGAGTGAACACCAGCAACATGAGACTCATCCTGGGGAACAGCCTTTTTGCTCAGGTGTAAGTGTAAAAATATAAAATCAAAACAAATCAACAAACCAGTATCATATCTGAGCTATCCAAAGGCTTAACTGATTTATTTTAACAGAAAAGAGTGTGAGAGGAAGACAAGGAGGGAAAATAAGAAGTACGTAAAAGCTTCAAGTGAATCCACCTGCCTTCCCTTGATGGAAAACAGTCTGCAAGCTCTTTAGGTTAGAAACATCATTTTATTTTTTGTCTGTACCATACAAGAGAGGCCCAGAAGTTTCATAGAGCTGCTGCATTACAAATAAATAACAATAACCCACTTAATCTCTTCTTAATGCAGCCCTGAAGGGAATGCAAGTGAGATTATCAACCGGCAGCATTTATTCAGCAGAACTTCAACTATGGTTCACAGCCAGAAATTCCTATCCCTCCTCCAAAGTGTTTGTTGGCTTCAACAGAGCAAACACAAGCTTCAGTACTTGGATTGTGAACTGTTAAAGAAGTTTTGTTACCAAAGGAGGGGAAAGAAGAGCATGTAACTGCGTAAGCATGACAAGAGACTTTGCATCGGATCCAACAAAAGCAGTGGAAGTGGGTGGAAAACAATCGAAGAGAAAAACAAAACCATGATTGCAACATAGGCTGGAGGCCTCAAGAGCTCCTGCTCCCTGTGCTGCTGCCTTGCTGCAGCTCAGACATGGCAGGGGCTGTGGTAAATGCCATCCCCTTTCCAGCTTCTCCCCCACATCCCTGCAGAGAAGGGCTGGGTGGGATGGGATTGCCTAGTTCCGAGAACCTGCTCCGTGTCAGGCTGTAGAAGAATGTGACAGATGCTTTGAGAGGGCTTTGAGGGAGAGAGTAAAAATGTCACACCAAAACCACACTTACAGCAACCAGTTTTTCAGGAGACACATTGACTCCTTTCACATCATCTTCTTCTGGCTCTTCGTTTTCCTTATTGTCAGTGCAAGAGACAGAGTCTTGGACTGAGCAAGTGCTAAGCAAGTCTGGCAGACTGGTAGATGGATACTTCAGAAGATCCCCTTCAGAAGATTCCTACCCAAGAGACAACACAATGTATTACATCACGTGCAGAAAAACACCAGTGTCACAGTAAAACTGCCCCATCTCACCTGCCCAGTGTGAGCTCCCTGGTAATCCTCCCTGTGTTACACACTTCCACGTGCTCAAACTTTTAATGATCTGGTTATAAAAAGCAGACTTGGTCTTGAAGTGTATATATAGTGAACATAGGCCAATACACGTTTAAAACATCTAGATTTCATAAAGAAGAGTTTAAAATAAATGCTTCTTCAGCAGCCTGTTCCTCCCCGCTCTGGGTCTAGTAAACATCACTGAGAGTGAACTGAGAGTTGACAGACCTCATTACTCATTCCATTGCAACCCAAATCACACCCTGTGCTTCTGTTCCCTCCCTACAGATGTTGCCTTTGCATGTTTATCTACCTACAGACATAAGAATAATACACTGACAACCCTACTTAGGACAACACAATGAAAACTGATCCACCAATCCTCTACCAACTCAGTCCTGATGCTCAAGCATCTGCTTCCAGTCTTTGCCATGCTTTCTGGCAGGCAAACAGGTGCCTCAGCCAAAAGCAGCGGCCAGACAGACTCACTGCTTTCAGAACAAATTCTGTGTTACTGATCACTCACCAGAGCAAAAGGCAAAGCTGCATGCCTATACTAACAAATAATGCCCAGAGGGAGCTGCTAGGGAACACTTCACCTATCTACACCTTTTCCGGGGCTGCCAGAAATATGGCACAGGCTGTATGCTCTCCTGCTTCCTTTTCCAAGTCCTCCTTCCAGGGACATGAAAACTGTCCAAGTGCACAGAGCACAGGACAAGCAAATTCACAGCCTGATCAGGAAAGTGAAGTTTTGTGCCCTAAGCTTACGCATGATGATTATTTTGATGAGGTCACCATAGGAACAAGCACTTAACTTTAAGGAGAAATAAATGTACTCTAGGGCCTCGTGCTTTGGCAGAGTCCAGCTGTCTAAAGGAAACACAAAATGTACCTACTTCAGAACAAAGTGTGGTGTTTCCAGAATAAACACTTGTGGGGTTAACGCCAGACTGTGACTCTGAGGAAGGTCTGCAATGAACCTCAATGTCTAACAGAAATGTTAGAGAGGTCACAGGCTCTTCACTTTGAATATGGTGGAATAGAACCTCTTCTTGAAAAACATGTGCATGCAGCATCCAGGGAAGCCTTAAGAGCATCCAGACATTAAAGCCACAGAAATCTGCTTTGGGATGGTTGCAGAAATCTGAAGGTGAAGCTAAGAAAAAAATTTAAAATGCTGACACAGTGGCTTGCTGACACCCTGGAAACACAAGTATAGAAGTGCTTTGTTTGGGCCAAGATGTTCCTGTCACCACCTCAAAGGCCCTGGTGACCCCCACCCTGCAGGCAGGTCCTAATTTGAGATCTCTGGGTGCTTTTGGGAGTCGGTTGGCCACCCACCAAACACCTGCAGCAACCCAGGTCCAGGGGTAGCAGGATATGATCCATGGAGAAGAGCAAATAGAGGTGAGCAGGATTTTCTTAAACAAAGAAGTAAAATATTATGTAATATCCCCTCAACCTCTTCTGTGATCAAGGCAGAATGAAGAGTCCAACTGACAAATGAGTTCCACTCTCATTTCCCTGAAATTTCATGTTCCTTTATCTGTAAGAGCTCCGCTCCACACCATTAACAAGGACAAAATAAGGAACACAAGCCAAGAGATAATTTTCAAGAAATCTCAGGCACACAGATAGGACAGAGATGAGAGGTACACAGGCTGTGCAGGCAGGAAGCAGAGGCTCAGAACAGCCTGCTTTACTTAGCATATAATTTTAAGAAAATGGTTTTGGCCGAAACTTAGGTAACGTCTGCATGAATAAATACTCATCTGCACACTGAGTGACAGCGATAGTACAAGCAAATCATTAATTTGCTCTATACTGTGCTGATTTGCCACAGATTTATGGCAGATACTGATACATTTCCCCTTGCTGTGCATTAAATTTTTGCGCAACAAACGTGCACACGTGATTCCCTATGGAAAACGCGCCTTTTTCACGCAGCACTTGCACAAACACTTGTGGATGTACGTTTGTGAGACCACCCAGGAGACGTCTGTACCTTGCTAGAGACCACCAGCTGCACCAGGCCAGCGGCCGAGCGGAGGAGGGCCACGGCGTCCTGGTGGGAGAGCCCCACCAGCGACTGCCCGTTGATCATGAGGAGCTCATCACCGGCCATCAGCCTGCCATCCCTGCAGAAACAGAGCGGGAACATGGAGCTGCAGGGTGGTTCTACCACAGTGCCGGGCTCCGGTGGAATGTGGTGCGATGTGGAGGCACGGACAATGTATGACCTCACTAAGCTAAGCTTGCACGGCTCAGTGCAGTATTACTTTATAGAAAAAGGGGCTCGGAAAGGTGCCCACGGGAAATCATTGTTATAACCAGGGGAATTTCACCCTCTTTGCAGGGCTGAGACTCCACAAGTCTTCTCTGTGACACACTGGATTAGGTAAGGGAACAGCAGCAAGCCCCATCTCCACCCCATCAGGAAGAGCAGGGGGGTCAGTGAACACCCTGAGGTTGTGCAACTGATCCCATGGGAAAGGCACATCTTCTAAAAATGGACTTGGGGAAAAAGCCCAACAAGCCATCAGGCTCCTTGGTTTTCCCTCCACCACCAAGGAAGTGCTTAGTCTGTCTACAGTTTGGACTAAATCTTCTAGAAGAAGCTCCGGTGACCAAACACAAAAATAAATTTTTAGTCTGACAATGCCACGTTCTCACCCTCACACCATGGGAGGGCAAAACCCCTGAACTCCTCTCACGAACCCAGATAGCAGCGATGGCCGTGGACATTCCACCACACCCACCACCATGAAGGCACCTCTGTCGCCTCACCTGTGCGCAGAGCCGCCTTCCTCCACGTGGGTGACGATGATGCTGTGAGGGCACCGCTTCGACCCTCGGCCTCCTGTTATCTGGATTCCCAGCCCGTCCGTCCCCTTCAGGATGTGCATCTTCCATATGCGGCAGCCTTCTCGCTGAGAGAAAACGTGCAGAAAGTCCTTCAGTTTGGATTTGGAACACCAAGAGAGGGCTGGGAGGGTATGGGAGGGAGCTATTTAGCACCTTGCTGCCCATCACCACACACCTGTATAGCCCAAGCTATACTGGTGTTTCTGCTGAGCTTTGCTATGTTAGCTGTGGTCCAAGCGAAGGAGGCAGAAAGGAGGAGGCAGCACAGAGCAGGGTCAGCATGTAGAAGTTTCCTTGCAGGGATGTTTGCAGCTTTTCTGAGCCACGCAGAGGCGCTGCTCTCAATGCCCTGATCCTTCCTGGAGCAAGCAGTGGACTCAAACCCTTCGCCAAAACTCGAGGATGAGCCGTGCAGGGCTGCAGAGGAGCAAGACGTGGTTCAAGGGGGACCTTGAACATCAGGTGGTGCAGCTGCTGTTGCAGCAGGGACCAGACTTGCATCACACAGCAGTGCTTCCCTCCCCAGAGGGGTTTGCAGGATTTGAGACACAGGAAAAAAGCCACCAACTTCAAATTATCAGCTGCCAATCAAGAATTTCTTACTGGGCAGCTGTGGCACAGACAGTAAATAATAAATTTACCCACTGTGGAGAATAATTTTCAGTATAAGCAAGGTAATAAGCAATGTTCAGGACACCTTTATTGGTTTTGGTTATTTTTAATTGCTATAAAGATTTAACCAGAAAGTGGTTTACAAACTCCCGAGCAATATGAAATGCAAAACATAAACTAGCTCCCACAAGTCCTACTGGCAGGACTGGGCACAAGGAAACACAAGTGTGACAGTATCAGCAGAGCAGAAAAAGAAAGAGAAAATCAAGCAAGCAAGACAAGTAAAGCAGTTGCCAGGATGCTGTCAGAGAGGGGAAGAATCAGGACTACAGAATTATGGAAAACCCTTGGAAGTTTTCAAGCTTGTAAGACAGCAAAATGCACAATTCGGAAGCAATTTTTAAGCCATGTGTTGTAGTCACCAGGCACCAGGTCAGCTATTTCTGACTGGGTGTGTTATGCACACAAGTAACATTCTCGCACTTCCCAAACGCCCAAGTAACAAAGATTATTAAAATTTCATAGCAAACTGTGAAGAGCATGCACAAATTGCTGCTTGTTTCTGAGAAGAAGAACTGCGAAATATATTGGCAAACCCAAGGGTTGGGGCAGCAACCTGCAGATTTTAGGCTACTGTTGTTTATCAGCATATTAAAAGTGAAGAAAATGTGGGGTTTTTCCCCACTTGATCCCTTTTAAAATACTACTTTTTCATATAAAGGAACAAAGAGGTCAGTATCTACAACAATATCTTAAGAATAAAGTGAAAAATAACAAGAACAATTAATTATTACCAATACTAACATTACTAATGTTAACATGAATATTAATAATAACAACAACTATAATATTAATGAATACCAGCCCTTAGACCACCACTAGGAGAAACAGAAAAAGCAAACCAGGTTCCATAAGAAGTGACCCAAAAGTTTGAGTCTGAAAACATACACCTGTGGGCAATTTGTTAACTTGAAAGCCTTGCAGATGGGCAATATCCCAGCAGGTTTAACTGGGATCTTCAATGCCTTCATAAAAGCCCAGTCTCCTGCTGAATAACAGGACATGTCAGGACAGAGGATGCTTTAAAATAAATTAGAGTGACACATGAGACACTGTGTTAAATGCAGGGGCAAGAGTCAACTATATTTATCTGGTTAAAAAACAGAACTGAACTACAGCATGAAAATGCTCCAGAGAAGTTTTATTGCTATGAAGTACCTTGCACACATAATGAAGACAGTACAACAGAGAAATACAATCTTTCTGCCTCCCCCAACCAGCCCCAGGCTGAAAGGATGACCATCCATTCTCCTCATAACATGCCACTTTGAATGTCCCTTTGTTAAACACAGTTTGGAAGCGGACTGTCCAATAAAGTTTAACAATGCATTCATAAAATTGCCTTTAATGACTTGCAAAAGCTTTTTGGAACGTAAATTACACCAAGGCCCATGATGTGCCTGGCTTGTACTCCTTAGCACTCTTTTCTATCACATATTTTATTACAAAAATTCCAAATTTATTCTTAACTGACCAACTCTCAAATATTCATATACAGAGCACTTAATAAGAGCAAATGGCAAGACTCTGCTGCTCTTGATGCAAGCACCCTTTGAATGCCCACCAAAATCAAAAGCCCTTGCAAAGTAATCAAAAGCACTTGCCAAGTAAAGCACTACTCAGTCCAAACATGAGCATTAAAACACATCCACAATAAAGACAACAAAACCACCTGGCACATGCCCAAACATGTATTTCTTTCACTCATTTTCAAATGCCACTGTCACCAAGCCCTGTGTAAGAAAACGCTGTCCCTTCAGTCCTTGGTCATCTGCAGGGATTTCACTGGGAATAAACAACTCAGCATCATCAGCTGGAAATCAGAACCCCTCACTGTTCCTTCCCTTTTCTTCATAAAACATTCATAGCTCTTCACTTAACCATGCGCTGGAAGCAAACGCCCCCCACCAACACACACGTACCTCTGAGGGATGTCACTTCCAGATTTTGAAAGCTGTGTATTAAAGAGCAGACTGCCAGCCTTTCCTTGAGGCCTCTGGAGAAAGGGGGTGCCCAGCAGAACCCCCTTTCCCTCCCCATGAAGCTGCTGTGTCTTTTGTACAGAGCAGCATGGGATATTTCACGGCTGGCTAAAAATGGTGCTGCTTTGAACATGCATCTTCAGTGAGTCCATCACAGGAAAGCCTCAATAGCAAAGGCCTGTGCCAATACCAAGAATTTGTAAATGCATTTAAATTTTACTTAAAGCTGGTTTTGTTGAGTTATTGGGGAGTCCTGGGTTCAACTACAGAAAGCTTAAATGTTTTAAAAAATAAGAAGAGAAAAAAATAGGAATGAATGTGTTTATTTTTAAAAATACTTGAAGTATCCTATTTTCAAGCTTTCCTTCGTGAACAAAAAGACTACAAGCTCACTTAATCTTTAAATGAAATCTAGGATTCTGGTGCATTCACTCTACTCCAGAGATTTGCAATACCCAAAGGAAACTCCAAGTGTAGCTGGATTTGGCATTTTGCAGGTCTGATGTCCCTGCCCTTGGAGCCTGCTTAAGCCTTGCCCAGAGGACGAGTTTAAATGCTGACCGCTCTTCTTTGATCGGCTGCACGATTCCGGTTGCCTCTCAGCTGCTGTCAGTTCCACATTTCTATTAACATCTGAATTTTCCCATCCTCTCAGAATAATTCTCACAGCTTCACTTATAAATAACTCAGAATAACCTTCCCCCAGCTCTGTTCACCAGTGACACAAGAAATCTGTACATGTGCGCTCACAGCTCTTGGTGCAAAAGCACAAAGCACAGATGTGCTGATGCCAGCTCAGTCTCAAACTCCAGAAATCCTCACCAAAGACAGAGAGCGAGGCACTACCAGCCCCTACTGCAGCCAGGGACCAGGTGATACCCAGCCTTGCCTACTCCTGAGATTAAACTACATCCCTTAGCCAAAGGCAGGTCACAAGCACAGCTTGCGCAACACTTGAGAACAGGCTCATGATACCACATGATGTTACAATCTGCCATGCAACAGTTGGCTTTTGCTACTATGTATATGCTTTTGCAAATTATTATGAATTGTAACCACTTCTATAGATACAGTGCAAATTTTAATTGCTTTTGTGAACAGTGTAACTAAAATTGTGCATAAAGCAAGGCTATCACGAGATGTGAGAATGCTTGCAAAAGATGTATCACAAGATATGACTGCTCTTGAAAAATATATAACCAAGACAGCAAGCGAACAAAATACTGTAAGAGGAGAATACCAAGTCTAATGTGGCATCAGAAGACCACCCCAGACTCTCTCCCCGATGGACCCTTGGAGACTGTAGCTGTGGACTAATGCAATGCTGTGGCAACCTAAGGCGGAGTCGTGGTAAACTGGCTCCGAAACCATGCAGTGTCATTTGAGCAAGTACTGCAACTGCAACAGTGTAAAGGACTGCACGCTAAAAAACTGGGCGAGCCTCTGGCTGTTGCCACACACCTAGTGCTGTTACTTTTGCTTTTTTCATCTGTCCCTTATTATCCCTTATTAAACTCTGAAAATTTTGAGGATTGGGCTTTGTTTCTCACAATGAGATGAATACTTGTATACAACAATCCAAAAAATACCATGCAATTCACCTGAGATTTGGCCAAGATGGACACTCAGAAAGACACGCTTGCTTCAAGAGCTTCAAAGCAATAAGAAGCAAAAATTCATCGTTAGGGACTTGAACAAACCTTAACTCTGCCCAGATCCACCCCACGGACTTCTCTTGTAATCCCAGGCAGCAGCAGCCCTGCCTACATGGATTCCTCCCAACAAAGGATTTCATGGACATGATGAACCAACATTTGTCAAAGTCAGTCTCGGAGGACGAGATGAGATTGGGTCATCTCTTGAAATCCCTTCCAGACTTGCATTTTTTGACTTCCCTCACATAGCAAGCAGAAACACAAATGGTCAAGTCAGGCTGCAGCTGGACTAATGGCTAATTTCTGTTCTCTGCAGTTACATCACTCTTAGTGACTCAACTTTCCTCCCTGCTTGGCTCTTTCAAGCAGGCAGCCTTTTGGACCAGATTTTCCCACTTGAATCTGATCAACTTCAAAGTGCCTAGGTTGCAAACAATTCAAATATTTTAAAGGACAGTACGAATATTCCACTTGGATTAATTGCAAAGTGGGGGGCCCACAGGGGAAGGGTCATCTTATGTAACAGACCGCAAGTGAGAATAGAGAATACAACTGGCAGCTTGCAGTGGGTCCCCACAGGCCATTTTTTCTCCACCATGAAGCCATTGTACATCAGGCAGCCTCTGCTGAGAGCAAGCCTACATCTGGAATAAACTAGGAGTGCTGCAGATCAGAAAGGGAGCATGCTGCCAGAGCAACGTGGGGAAGCTCGCCTTCCGCCTGCTCCGAGTGCACACCATCAAACACTCCATTTCATGAGCACATCATTAATAAAACAAAAAGGAACGTTTTTCCTCCGAGTGTTGAGGAAAATAAATAAATAAATGAGCAAAAGACATTGGAGCCATTCTTTCCCCCGCTTCTCCTTCACTAGCTAATTGCTGGGGATTTAAAAGGGGTTTGACTTATTTTGACTGTGCTGTGTTCAAGAAGCTGCAAATCTGTAGATACAAAAGAAAAAAAAACTGCTTTGAAATCTCTAATAAAAGACAAGCTTGGCAGGAGCAAGGTGTAAACAAATGGAAAACAGAAACACCGTAAGTAGTTAAAAAGCCAGACAGTAAAATGGAAAATGTAAAATAGTTGTCTACAAAAAAGCACTTTCTGTCACAGCAGCAATTCAGACGAAGCTGTAAATATGTAACAATTTTAAAACAAAAACAGAGATAAGCCCTGATAAGAATATCAATAACCATGCAAAGTCTGTGTGCACACACTGACTGACTGACATGGACCTGAATGCAGCCCACAGGATGTCTCCCTCCCTCCACAATTCAACATGGAGTTTCACTGTCTGTCTGCAGGGACCAGTTCCCACTTATGAACTTCACAGGGCTTCCCATTAGGAGCAGCAGAAGCAAGCAGTGAGATCTTCCTCACCAGCCACAAAGCTGCTTTGGAAATGCGACACTTAAGAGAAAGTTCCAAGTTCCATGCATTATAAAAATTTACTTCAATAAGCTTCACAGCAGCTGGCAACCAGCATGCTGATCACACAGAGCTGAAAACCAGCACAAAAAGCCCCAAAGACAAACACACAACATTAGACCTGTAGTACAACAAACCCTCCCTACACGAACAGAGAGAACATTGGGATGGTCACACCAGCACGTACCACTGCCCAGCATCCTTGGCTGGTGTGAGATCAATTAAAAGCACTACTCCCAGCTCCCTGCCCCACCCTGGATCACACCATGCCTCCTCCCACTACCCCTCACTCCCCAGCAGGCAGGTGGGACAGACAGATGGGTAGCTAGAGAATTAACTTGCACCATCACATACCAGGTGAGCAGCTTGAATGCATCAGTCTTAAGTTACAGTCAAAAGCCATCACTCTTCATATCGCAGATATTAACGTGAATGACTCAGTACCAGAAAATCATGCCAAAATCTAATTTCTGCAGATTCATAACAAAGCAATTATTTCATTAGTGGATAATGAGTGTATTTTTTATCTGATCTTAGTAAGGTTATTTTTAAGGCTGATCTGAAAGAAGGACTCCTGCTTTCATCTACTACCCTGGGTTTTGTTTTCATTGTTGCACAAGAAAGCTAAACAACTCCAAGATAAATCAAAAGCAGAGGAGGAAAATAATCTTAAATTTCTTTATCAATAAATTATTCCAAGACAGGAGTTATTTGTCCATCCTTGCTGCCTATGGAAGTTTCTTAATGCTGAACTACTGAAGCCTTTGGCTTCTGCCTCTGGATGATGCAAGCCATACATCAGGCTCCATACAGTGTGTCTCCTACATTGCTTAAAAGAAGGGGAAAATCCCAAACCCAACACAATCACACAGTATTGATGATATGAATCCTCCATGTCCTCAAAGCAGGAGCCAGGAGCACAGACACAACCGTGATGGCATTCAAGTGTCAGTTTCTGATCTCACAAGTCCCCTTGTTTGGACAAACAGCTGCCAGACACTTGGCATCTTTTCACTAAAATGTGAGTACTTTCCCCATGAAAAGAGAAGTGTCCTAGGGTATGAAGCCTGGGGAACAGTAAAAAGCAAAAACATAACCTCCCCCAAACACAAACACATAATTAAAATACACGAAACAGGCAGCACAGCAGAGTGGATGAAAATTCCATAACTTCAAGCAGGACTGTCGCCCAGGGATCCATCTCCTGAGACAGACTGCTTGTTGACATCATTTCCTTGGCAAGCACTTTAAACATTTTATCAGCCACTGCAAGCACCTGAACTATACCATCACCCCTCACAAAAATCTGCTGGAATAATTTGTCGTCCTGAACCATCACCATCTGGATTGCACCACTCTGAACTGTTCCACTCTTGCCATCAGCTGAATCATTATTGTGAGATCATACAAAGGATTTTCTCCTCTGTCTCTGACCCTAAGAGGTTTCTGCTGGGCCATTGCTCCTGAGGAGCTCAGGCTTTTAAGGGCTACAGGTGTTTGCACTCTACTGAGTACCTCACTCAGTCTCATGCTCTTGCTGGGCTTTTGGGAATGGCTGGGTGCTTGGTCTGAAGTTTCTCAGAGAACACCCTTGCAGCCTGTAGCAGAATAAAGCCCAGCATAGAGCAGGTCACCACACACTGTTGTCAGCTAAAGAGGGGTGTCTCGTGGGGACTGGTATTATATCTGTCCAAAGCAGGAAGCTTTTGGGTTTGCTCAGTGCTTTCAGCACTCTGCCTCAAAAATTAAGTGTATGTAGCTTTATAATTCCAACAAATGCCTGAAACATTACAGCACCTAAGCAGACAACATACTCTATTTTTAGGCACGTCCACTCAGTTTCAACTATTTGCACTTAATGATTAAAACATAAAATGGTGTGAACTTGAATTTCAGCTAAAGCTAATAATTTGCATTTCAGTTGTGGGTTTGCTATATCTTTAATATGGCACACAAAATACTAAGAAAAAAGGCCCAAACACCCAATTTCTGTGTAGATGGGGAATGCTTTCACAGCAGTGCTTTCACTTATGGTTTGTGATAGCCGAGTACAGCTGAGACCTCCTGCAACAGAACCTCGAACATTCCCGTGCTGCCTTTGGGGATAGCTCATTTCCAAGAGTGAAGACCTCGTTTCAAGGTGACACAGTAAAACCAACACATTGTAACTTATCCATTACCAGACTATCTCTGCATCTAAGCACCCCTGGAAAATTCAGTACAAAAACAAGATCAAAGGACAGGTTGCTACTCAAAATTAAAGTCTACAGCACCACAGCTGCAGCTATCACTTAAATCACAGCAAAGGCAGCAGAATCTTAAGTCAGTTGAAAAAATTTGGCAGCAAGCGACTTAACCCCAGAAAACGGTGACGCTTGTTGTTTTATAGCAAGGTGGAACATAACTGGCAGCGAAAAATATGAACTGTAATTTCACTGCTAGTTACATCAAAGCACTTCCTAAAACCCCAAGCAAAAATAAGGCCAAGTTTTGTCAGTGCTGTACAGCTGCAATTAAAAGACAGCCCTTGTCCCTAAGAGAGTTTACAACCCAAAACAAGCAACAAAGAGAGAAGGCATGCTTATCACAGAGCACATTAAAACTTCAAGACAGTAGATAGCCCCAGGATCCATGTTAATGAAAGTTGGAAGAAAACAAAACAGATAAAAAGACATTAAGAACTCAATCAGATTCGGAGGAAGGCCTTTACATGACTAAAAGTATCTACATTAACACCTAAAACCAGTGTTATTTATGTCTAGCCATGCATCATAAGAATCCCATGAAAGCCTTGATGAAACAGTAATTACTGCTTAGGCTGCCAAAAAAAATTGATGTAAAGGAACTTAGCTTCAGTAGCTTCATTGGACTACTTTGCTCACAGCAAGTTTTACATTTTGGTACAGCAAAAGGTGAGAATTTTTTTTCCCCCATCAAGTTTAACAAAACAGTAAAATGCTTAAAGCCATTACATTATCTCAAGCCTCATGTTTTGATTCCTGTAATGTGCTATTAGCCTTCCTCTTCTGCTTGGCAAGATAAGGAACATTTTCCACTAACGAAAAGTCAAGGTAATGCTGGCATTTACCAACGCTAATTGGCAAGTACTGCTGTAGAATGGCTGTCAGCCTTCCCTAACTGCAAAGTAAAATGCAATTCAAAAGCATTCATCCCCACCTGAGATGAGCCGTGTCAGTAAGAAAGCAGTAATGGGCCCAAAGAATGAAGAGATAAAATGTACCATGCAATATAAAAGCAAGTCCTGGCTGGTTCTCTGCACACAGACATGCACACAGTCTGTGTGCACTCGTGCACAGGTTCACACATCTGGGGAGGGTTGTGGTCCATGCAAGCTCGGCTCAGCTGGGCTGTAAGAGCAGAGCTGGCTAGGCAGGCACACTGCTCTGGGGACTGAGACCAGAGCAATGGGATTAACAGCATGGAGCCAAGATCTTGAAGCACTGCTATAACCCAGACCTGCCCAAAAACCTCTAGGAGGCAAGGCATTAAGTCCCTTGCCTTCCCCTTTCTCTCCTTTTCTTAATAGATGGCACACTGTCTTCAGAAAAGCATCACACACAGTTTGCAGAACCACCAGATGCTAATCTGTTTCCATCCTGGAAAGGCATCCCACCACAGCCCCACCCCACAGTGCCACTACCACCCAGGACACCCTGAATTCCTCCCATGCCATGTATCTTTGCCACTGGAGAAATACTGAAATGCACAGCCCCAGCCCCTCTCACCTGCCTCCCTTAACTATCAAAGCATTTTCACTCTGCCTAATGTCCTTTACACAGTTTCCACCAGTCTCTGATAAATTTGGATCTGGATTTCAAGACTTTAATAATTTGGATGCTTATAAAGAAGTAAGAGAATTCAAGGGCATTCTGGGTTGTCTTGTTTTTGCTTTAAACAGCTGGGTTTTTAAGGGCTTGCAGAGCATCCTGCTGGGGCCAGAGGAAGCCAAGGTGGCTAGTCTGTTCTGGTATAACTCATCTTTGTCCAAGCTTCCTCTGGCTTCATCAGTGAAAGCCAAACCTGGCCAAACCTGAAAGCCAAATGTCTCAGCATGCCAGCAAAACCTGGATCAGTTTAAATCCCCTTTGACAACCAAACTCCAGCCCCTCACACTCCTACTCCGGTCTTTGCAAATTTCAGTCTTGCTTCTAATCCCTGCCCATGCCAGCTGTATGTGGCCATCTCTGGGCACTCTTTAGAGGCTGAACAACTACAGAAACAGTCCACAGATCTTCCAAAAAGACCAGGAGAGAGAAACTGAGAACAAAACAGAGGGATTCTGCCCTACCAGTCAACACAGTGAAACCATAGGACAGGTATATTGTGAGGAAAGCTCTTAGTTTCCTTTTCCTTTTAATTTTTAGTGGACTCCAGCAGCCCCTCCCCATACTCCTCTTCCATCAGTGCCTGTACAATTACCCTGCAAAACTACACCCTGTCTCAGGCCACTGAATAGAAGAAGTAAACTTTGATATCTGTGTTTAAGCTCCCAGTCTTCACAGGAAATGATGGGTCATTACTCCAGCCCAGAGACTGCCCAATTTTAAATCACTGCCCTTGACTCCCACTGCTGCCAGCCTGGGTCCTCTCCAAGGTCAGGTCTGCTTTCCAGATCTTAGAGATTTTCCTGTCAGGCAGATACACAGCTTTGCTGCTTTGAATCCCCACATTTCTAAAAGTCATTTAGGTTCATCCTAAAAATATTGCAGCATAACTTAACCACCTGTAAACATTAAATGCTGCCTGCTAATTGACAGGTACAATATTTACTGAGGGTTACATACCAGCAGACAGCCTAGCAGATTTGTTTATACACAGCGATAGCAATGCCAAATGCAAGGAGAGACAGATCAAGATCTGAGAGATGAAAGCAAGCCTGAAGAAGGGGACTGGCACATGCACACAAACCAGTAACACAGGAATCTCCTGGCAGGTTTACTCGACAAACAATATTCATCTCGCCTGTCTTTTCACGAATCCAGCACTGCTGTTATAAGCAGCATGCACAGAGAAAATGGGAGAGAAAATGGCAGAACAACCCCATGCTTGTGGAAGAAGCACCCTGAAAGAAAAAGGTACTGAAATGGTGTGTAGATGCCTCAAAAGCTCTCCCAGCACAAGATCCCCATGGCACTGGCCATGAGCTGGCCACTGGGACCAGCACAGCAGTGGCTGAAGACATGCAGATCAACCCAACCTCTGCTCCCATATTTTGGTTACAACAACTTCAAACTAATTTCCTACTGAGAGGAAAAAAAAAAAGGAATTTTCCTGGACTCCGCATTTCAGTTTCAGTAAAGCTCCAATCTGCCTCCTGGGGTGGGAAAAGAGCAATGAAGAGCACCAGTGAGGTCCTCCCACATCCATGCTGGTCCCTGAGAGGCTTCTCAAAGCCTTTCCTCCCACCTGCAGCCAACCTCTAGTCTGCTGCAGGCTGTGTCTCCCCCTGAAAGCAAATATAGTGCTCCCCAAGGGCACAGGGCTGACAGCTCTGGATAGTCAATTAGTCAACATGTGGAGGAGATGGTGAGCATGGGGCAGGCAGGAGGGACGGAGTGGCTTTCCCCATGGAGAGGGTGCCCTGCCAATGCACCCTCTCTCCCTGCTCGGGAAGAGATAACTCACATCCTGAGGCTATGGGAGGTTTGGCTTGTGCTCTGAAGCCTGGAAGGAGGCTGCAACTTCTGACAAGACGTTCTGGATGCCGTTTTCAAAAGGCTCCTGACACAACTGCATCTCACATGCCTGAATGCCACGTCACGCATTGAAAATGGAGCTGGAAGTGAGATATGAGGCTCATAAGTCTATTTATTCCTTGCCTTTTTTCTTTATTTTAACAGGAAGCAAATAATTTTGAAAATTTTATTCACTGTCCCTATTCAATACTTCTTAAGACAGTAATTAAGCCACTCATTACTCTGATAGCAGCTACCCCACAGATGCTGTAAGTGATGGGCCTCTATAAGGCCCCCTGGTCATTAAAAAGCAAAGGATGAGCTAGGCGTGCTATTCAGGCTCCAGCTATTCACATTTCCCATTCAAATGTCAGGAAAAAGTAATTAGTACTGACACAGACAGAGGTCATATTTCTAAGCAAAATATTGGGGGGGNTAGAGAAGCAATTTTACTAAATTACACTACACCACAACTGAACAGATTACAGCTCTTGAATTTTTCCAGTGCCTCAGCTATGTTTTTACGTTTTACAAAGTCATCCTGTATGTGCTTTGCATTAAAAATGTATTTACTGCTCACATTGATACATATATGTTCTGAATTTAACAATTTACTCCTCAGACCAAAATGATTCAAAACATCAAGGTAGCACTAGCACGAGATGGCTCTGGATCAAGAGTTCCTCTACTTTTACATATATATTTCTGGCTTTCCACTCCAAAAAAAGTCTGATCAACTTCATTTATAACACATGTTTAGACATCTTCAGAACAGATTCAAGAAGTCTTTATATGGACCAGAACTTTGAAAACACCAAATGATTAATTTATTTATTTTTAAGCATTTAATGTTTTCTTTCAGAATGACTACAGTTATGAGGCTTGCAAGAACACACACATCCCCTACCCTTTCTGTTGCACCACAAAATCCAACATGTCTCACTGATGCGAAAAGCAAGTTTTTGTAATTACGCTTCTTTAAAAACCAGAGGTTTTATTAATTGCTTTTAGCTCCTACAAAGTACTTTAAATTAAATTACTGTAACTTTACAACCATGGAGTAGTGCTGAGGAGCACTAATTCAGAGGGCACATTTCATCCCCTGCTTTTCTCAACAGAATTTAGTGATGAGATGTCCACTCACAGTGCTTTGTTACCAGCTTTGAAGTCTTAAAACCAAAACCAGCTGCTGCAGCCAGCCCCAAGCCCAACAAAGCAGCCTTCATCTGTTTATACTATCAGTGCCTCTGGAAAGATTGGCAGACTTCTGGTGATAGATGCATACTGGAACCTGATCAAGGCTTGGGTTATTTTCCTCCATCCAGCAATGCTGCAATTCCAGACAGGCAACAAACCCCAAGATCTCCATTAGGACGAAGAGAGAAGCAATGAAAGCCCTGATCCCACTGTCATCCCAAACATTAACAAATTGTCTATCTCATCAACTCTGAGCAAAATCCACAATTACTTCCATGTGGTTCCCAGACACTGGCCAAACAAGTTTCATAACACGAATACATGCAATGTGGTCTGGTGCATCAAAAAAGGAAGCTTCAATCCCAATGTTAACATGAACTGTAAGGTGACATCAAGTCCAGGCAGAGCTAAACACGAAGCTCGAAAGGACAAAAATTACCATCTTCTACTGACACATCCTGCTCCAGTGTTGTAGGGTCATCAGTTGTCTCAACAAAAAATCCTGAGGCCAACTCTGACAGGTCAAGAGATAAAAGGACCTACCCTCCATCAGAGATGGAGTATGACAGAGGTTTTCAACAATTACTATTTAACTCTCCAATCCTCCTGCCCTGTTTTAGACGCCACCCTACAGCCGAGTGCCCTGACAGCTTGTCTTGTCACCTACAGGCTCAGCCCAAGGCCAGAGCACTGAAACCAGAGAATTGCTTGAGAAATCAACCTGATTTGCTTGCATACCTGCTGCTTTCTTCTCTAGAAGAAACAAAGCAAACATACCTGGGCAGCCTGGTCCCCAATGTCTGGCATGCCAGCATCTGACAGCCGGCCCTGGTACGGTGCCCCGGTGCCCTGGTGCTGCTCTTCCCCATTGCTCTCTGCTTCAGAGGTCTCTGGCTGAGCAACCTCCACCTCCATTGGGGTGCAGTGCCCGTTCCCATGTTCCGAGCCCACCTTCTCCTTGCTGTCCTTGCTGCCCGGTGTCCTGGTGATGACCCCGAACTTCCTGGTCCTTTTCCCATTCTGAGCAGCTCTGTCTCCGGGCTCAGGGTTGGGCTTGGCTTTGGGGTCGCAGCTGTTGCTGTTGTTGCCGTTGGAGGGAGGCAGAGGGGCTTTGCGCTTGATGCGGCGCAACATGATCAGGTAGACAAAGCCGCCATTCCAGCACTGCTCGGCCAGGTAACTGCAAGGAGAGGGATGCGTGAGGATCACCGACCACTCGCCCTGCAGTGCCCACATCCCATCCCCACATCCCAACTCGCCCTGCCCCGCGATGTTCACGCACTGCCTCAGCCAGCTGATTAGCTGGTGTATGGACATGTTAGGGTAACTCGAGGAATTGGCAAAAGCTCTCTTTCCTCAGTATCAGAAGAAAATACCAGGAATAATTAACAGCCCTACCAGCCATCCAGGCTGATCCCACCACAGCATGACATGACAGCTGATAAATGCCACCAGTTCAGACGCCCTGACCTCCATATCTGCAGCACAGCAACATGTAAAGGTGAAGTAAGGAAAGGAGAGCAGAGAATGTTTCCAGCAGAGTATTAAAATAAAGAAATATTTTCTAAAAAATATTGAAAATCAGGCAGGATTAATTTGTGCAGAGGCCCACAGAGCATCTGCATCTGAAATGAGCCTCCTTAGTGAAACTAATCTTCTGCTTTGAAGGCCACAGGGAAAACAAAAAAATCAGCCACTGGGGTAAGCAGGCACAGCACTGATGGCCCCAGTACAGCAAAGTACAGCACTACAAGGCATCCCAGCTGCTTTATAGGGACATGGAAATCAGGTGGGTTTGCCTTGTAGCAAGCATATTCCAATGAAAACAGGGGCCAAGTCATCTCAGTCATGCAAGGAGCAGCCCCCAGGTTCTCCTACCAGAGCAAAGCATCACTTCCCCTCCCAAAGCCTCTGGACATGCCTTGGAGGAGTTAACATTTTGGCTTCAAACAAACCCTCTGTGACCTTACAGAAACTGCACTCACTGATGCAAAAGGAGAATCTAACTTCATGCTTCTTTTAGGAGAGGATATACCTCAACCCAAATTCTTGAAATATTTGGGTTCTGAGCCAAGGGTGTAACCAACTGAGAGTACAAACAAGCTGGAATTTGTACGTAACAGGTTTGTATGTGCCCTTTCACACTAATTTAGGCCCCAAAACTATATTGCCTTTCTCACTAGAGAAGGCACCATGAGTTTCCCAGAGCATCAAATAAGCCTCTGCTACAGCTGCAATGAAATGAACTCTTCACTAATATAAAGCAGCTGCTAAACCTACAGCTTTTAGAGGAGATGAGAAATTACGTGTGGAGTTGAACCACAGATCATAAGAGAAAATAACACAGCACTTGTGCTTGAGAGAGGAGGAACCACTCAGGAGTCTGCCACCAAGTTTTTTCTCTCCCTGCTGCTTGTACGCTAATTTTCTGTTTCCCTTTCTTACAAGTTTTTTGGCTGTAAAATAAATCCTTTAAACTTAATCCTGCACAGAGGTGACTTAATGGCAAAACAGAGAAAGCAGCTATGATAACCCCTGAAGCAAAGGAGTGAGGAAAGCACTCTCAACTACTCAAAGTAAGGCAGACCAGCCTGACAGTGGCTGGAAGTAACATGATGGGTCTGTATTTCTGTCCAGGGACAAGGGCTGGTATTTTCACTCCACTTCCTCGCAAAGCTTCGATGTCCCCCACAGACAACATCGGCATTCAAATCACTTATATTTAATTAGGAAGACTGATGTTCAAATGAATACCACAACTAAATAACCTTAAAAGCAGCCCTGGAGCCACAGATGGGAAGGACAAGTACGCTTGCTGTGCCAAAGTTCCCAATGAATATAAATTGAACTCCAACTCCCTGGACAGTCCTTTCAGTTTTCACCAGGCAATTCTTTTTTTCCTCCCCTTCCCCAGACATAGAGAATATTTAAATAAAGCTCTAAACCCATCTTTTTCCAAATGGCTGAAAGCAGACAGCCAGCAAGCCCCGCCAGTTGGGAAGTCTCTGCAGCAAAGGTCAACTGTCTGGGTGGCCACAAGTGACACTTGGCTCTGGGAGACACATGAAGCTGGCAGCACGTGAAGGGTTAGTGTAGAAAAAAAAAAAATCCTGAGCTAACATGGACGTATTTTGGATTATCAAGTTAAAAGAAGAATTCTTTTAATCAACTGAAAAGGGGCAGTTCTGTTCCAGAAACAATACGGGCTGCCTGTTTTTCACATTTATCTTTCAACTCAAATTTCAAGGCAGCCAGTAAAGTTGATTAAAATTCATGACTTTTGCTTGCAGCAATACCAGTGCACTCTGATCCATCACACATAAGCCTGATAGCACTGCTTCTCCTGGCACATGGAAACAGGAAAGCAGCTCCTCTTCCCATAGTTGTGTGGCTTACATGGGTGCTGCCCACCCTGTCTTTACACAGTGTCAACTCTGCCTGATTTATTTCTGTGCAGGTGCATGTATATGGGGCTTTTTGACACACCAATCTCTGAACTAATTACTGAAGTATTTTTTAATGTGAGCAACCAAGTGCATGCATATCAAATACTTGATTTAGGAAGTACGGGGAACAAGAGGGAACTTCGCATATGTCCAAATAAAGTAATTCTAGAGAGGCAAAAATAATTTACTATTTCACCTCCACTCATGGCCCACTTATTCTGTTCACAAAGTGTAAAGCTGTAAGAAAAAAGGGAGGGTTTTTTCCTATCCACTCTTCATACACAATCATCCCTCCAGTCTGGAGCAGGGTTACAGCAAGTGGTTATAGATGCAGCTGCACTGAAGTCAGCAGAGCTGTGCTGATTTACTCCATATGTTGAGATGGTCTGCATGTTCCAGGCATGCAGCCTGTAGTAACTCACGGGCTTATGTCTTGAGTACTTCTCAGCAGTTCAAAGAACACATTAAGTTTCCACCAAAAAAAGAAAAAAAGAAAAAAAAGAAAAAAAGAAAAAAAGAAAAAAAGGAAAAAAGAAAAAAAGAAAAAAGGAAAAAAGAAAAAAAGAAGTAAAAAGGTATTCTCTGGGTCAGTGAGCAGTTACTTTTGCATGGCAGCAAGTCATTGCATACACTGGATCATGTCAGGTATTTCCGGACAGGCTAAGTCCTGCTGCGACCAGGGATGCAGTAAGTGGCATCATTATCTCAAGAGTTTGTTTCAAACCAAAGACCAGGAAAACTAGCACTGATGGAACACTAAACTCACACCACAAGATTCGAGACAAGTTGAAAATAATATACTAAGAAATTGTGGTCATTTTATTGTATTGCCCTTCCAAGATAGGGATGATAACCAAGGAGTCTGAGCCACTTGCAATTTCTGCTAAGTACATGCCAACTACTTAGCTGGCTTCCTTTTCCTTTGCCATTTCTTTCCTGTTTAAAGAAAAAGCAAAAAGAAACACCAGGGAAGCATAGCAAGCTCTCAACACTGTACAAAGAACAGGCAAAGTTATATTAAATGAGTGAGAACCTTCATATTTTACATTGTTTTCTATCAATCCAAGAGCATCCCATGCCAGAAGGGAATAGTGGGACAGACTCAATAAAATGTAATTACACAGTCTCTGGACAGCAGAAAATTGCAAAAAGATAGAAAGGACTTCAAATTCCCCTTCTCAAGGGGTTTAATGTGTGCAATGCAGAAAAGCCCTTTTTTTTTTTTT
>VWZV01001299.1:38986-164979 GCA_013397155.1 Irena cyanogastra
TTTTTAGATTTGGTCTCTGTAGAGCACTCGCAGAGATTTTAGCAATCAATACACCAACAGTGTCTCAGGCACGGCAGGATCAGAGCTGATGAGCATATGCAGCAGCTCTCAGTACAGATGTGGGGAATCAGCAGCAACCTCCCAATTGTCACTCAGTTTGAACACAGACCTCAGCTTGGATGGAGAAGGTGGGTGGACAAAAACCATCCCTAATTCAGCTTTGATTTATCTAAATTTATTGAAAAATGAAACTCCTTGTTTCTCACTTTGGTTTGCAGAGGGTGGAATAAGTTTTGGTGAAAGCTTTGGATCTCATACACCAGCTAAGAAACCTTGAGCAGATACTACAGATACCACCAAATCACAACACATAACAAATCCTATTATCAGTGATTTTAAGAATGCAAGAGATTTTACTAGCTGATCATACATCCCTCAGTATCAGTTACCAAACCAAAACATTTTACCAGCAGAACACCCATCCACATTTTCTATATTTTCCAGGCTTTGCAAGGTAGTGTCAAATCTCCCTGGCACAGCTGGGAGTCCCCTCAGACACTGCAGCATCATCTCCCCAAAACAGAACCTAAAAAAATTCACTGAAATACTGGCTTGGAAACATTTCCCACTGGCATGCTCAGAAGGAAGGACCACCCAGCTGTTCCTGCTGCTTTGATCTCACCCTGGCACCCGTGCTGGTAAAACCCCAACCCATATAAAATGTAACCCTTAAGCAGTGGGGAAGACTTGTTCTTCTCTGCAGTAGAGAAACCATGAAAATGTTAATAATCCTTAAAACCAGAGGGAAAATTGTTTTACACTTGAAACAGAGCTGGAAAGTTACCTCTTGCGAAGCTCAACCACAGGCTGGAAAATGCAACCTGTAGCTGGTATCAAGGGACATTAATACCCTTTTTGTATCAGAGCTATAAAGACAGAGACACATGTTCACTTCCTTGGGAGACTAT
This sequence comes from Irena cyanogastra, assembly GCA_013397155.1. Lineage (NCBI taxonomy): Eukaryota > Metazoa > Chordata > Aves > Passeriformes > Irenidae > Irena > Irena cyanogastra. The sequence continues at coordinate 39,955 of VWZV01001299.1, forward strand.
TTTGAGTTATTCAGCCAAATCCTATTTCTCCCCTACACAGCTGAACTGACTGCTGTGACCATAAAAACTGATAAACTCACTGAGTTTATTCCAACCACCCTGGCACACACGTGAAGTGTCGGACTCAGAAATAGTCTCAGACTTAAGACAGCAATTTTGTCTTTTTTTACACACACACACACATCTGAGTATGTGCATGTATATATAAAGTTTATATATAAAAATTTATATATATAGACCTTTATATTTATAAATATAAAGGTTTACTGACTTGACAAGAGCATGCTGTGACAAGCTCTCTGTCACATCCTATCTCACTTTAACAAATACAGACAGCCACGCTGAGCCATGGAAAAATCAAAGCAGATCCAGCGGCCGTAAGAAAACATCTGGATCCACTTTAGGGTCAGAAATATTGAAGTATGTTTATTTTACACTAATAATACTATTTAGCGTTTCTCCAGAAACCTTCATCCTGACAGACCAGAAAGTGCTTTGGAAATGATACACACAGAACATCACTGACAGCTCGCCAGCCAGCCCATCATGCAGCTCAGCAAACACTGAGCAGAAACCTCAGTCGAGACGACCACTTTCAGAGCCCCTGCCTAGCCCTCCCGGGACCTATAATGCCCTTTGCAGGACAGACAGACCACTAATTCTTATGCTCTTCTCTGAAGGACTTTGGCATGGTAAAACGTCTTGAAACTCGATCTTCTTCAGGCTGGAAAGATGAAGGGCAGTGCAGATCCTCGCAGAACTGAAACCTCCAGCCCCAAGTGGGATTTTGAAAGCTAAACTTAACATTTCTCCATGACATCTGCAAAGGAGCTAACTTGCTTTTCAGGTAAGGCAAATTAATGACTAACAGATAGTGACTGATGTTCCTGATGAAACCCTCACCTCACTGCCGTCACTGTGCAAGAACATCCGTCTCACTAAGGACGGATTTTGACAAGCACCAACGGGAATTTTCCACAGATTGCCACGGCTTCAGCCAGGAGTCAAGCCTGCCTTAATGCCTGCAGGCAAAAGGGAACACCTGCCTATAAAGACCAGGGCAAATCTTGCTGCATCCACGCTTGCAAGAGAGAGCTGTAAGGACACCCCAACACCAGCCCTTTTCTCTACCTCCTTGGAGGATTAAGCTCTCCAGCCGTAATTTATCTTAGCAGAAAGCAATGGTGTTGGTAAACCTGGCTGTTACTTCAACACAGTCTTGGGCACAAAACTGAAGCACACCAGGAATGAGCTTGATCCAAGATCTCATCACCAACAAGCCCTTTCCTGCCCCAGGCTCTGCAGGCACACACAAGGGACACAGTGTTCTCTGCCTCTCTTAATAAACATGAGGAAAGGCAGAAAGGGCAAAGGAGAAGTCAGACATAGAACTCAGTTACTAATCACACCCAGTGAGTGCATTCAAACAGTGCAGGGAACACAGAAGGTGCTCCCATCTCCCTTTCCAGGACAAGCAACCCTCAGCCCTCAGCTTGTGGCCGAGGTTAAGCAGCAACATCCCTATGTCTCACAGAGGCCATGGCTCTCTATGGCTCTCTACTGTGTTTTTCCTAGGATAGCCAAATTGGCAGCTTTCTGAAAAAAAAATTCTGAACCCAGTGTTTTTGTCTATGGCATGTTTTTCACAATTAAAATTATTGCACAGAATGCAACTAGATTTAGCAAAATTTTGAAGAAAAAACAACTTTGGAAGTTGCATTTCGAGGTATATTTAGTAAGGCTGACAAGAGGCCTTGAGCAAGACCTCTTTGCACACTGTGAAATCCTGAACTCTCAGGAGTGGTGGAAAGGGAGTGAAGGGAGGATTGCTGCTGTACTGTCATGTACTCTGTACCTGTCTACAGCTTCTTCTGGAAGATGGAATTGGACACAGGACCAAGATAAAGCCTGCTCCACCTGGTATCAATGCAATGATAGGGCTTTGAATTGGGAAGACTGAATTCCTTTCCTCTTTCCTCTGCTCTGCATCCCTGACAGCACCCCAGGCAAGTCTTTCCATGGAAAGATAGGGCCAAGAACATGGCATCCCAGAGTTACTGTAAGGTCTGAGGTGCTGAAGCCACTGGATTTAAATATTGCAGCTTCACAATCAACTTATATCTGGGATCAGCCTACACCAAATAGCACCACAGCTTTCCTCCCAGCCCATATCCTGCCTGCTCAGGTGCTGGCACGGTCATATGGGCAACAGTACAAATGAACCCAAGGAGAAAACTGATCCAGCTTGAAAATAACCCAGCCACAGCAAACTTTTAAAAATGCAGTCCTTTAAACACAGACCTCATCTGGTCCCAGTGGCAGAGGCAGGGACAGGAGAATGGCAGTGGCAGGGGATCACACTCCCACACAGCCCTCACCTACACAGGGCTGAGACACAAGTGCAGCTGCAGCCCAGGGCAAGGGAGTTGCACACACCATGCAAACAGGAGCAGTGTCTGGCTTTGGCTGCATGGCATTCACACCTCCCATTTCTAAGACCCAAAGGATAGCCACCCTCTCCGCACACAAGGAAACCCAGCTGAATCACGTCCTCACCACAGGTGTGGAGAGAAGGCAGGCTGGAACATTTCAGTTATGCTGGCACAGCACAAAACTCACACACTTCCGCCCTGCATGTTGTTGAGGCACTCCAAAAGCATACACAGGGCTTTGGGACAGCAACAAGCAGAGCAGGAACCCCCAAATGACACTGTGCATGGAAAAAGGATGTGAATGGCCGCAGTGATCCCTCTCCCCTCCCAGTACAAACAGGTGAACAGGATTTCTTGAGGAGCTTTATAAATTCTCCACACCTGAGGATCCCCCAAAGCTCTGACAGACATCCTAAACCTAGCAGATTTTGCAGCTGCAGGCATTATAAAATCCTTTGGGATTTGCTGATGTATGGCTGCGCTAGCAGGGCAGAGCAGTGACGCTGCATCCAAATTGCAGACATTTTGGACTCAAGCTTTACAAATGTCCTGATCTTACTGAACATACAACTTCCACATCTGCATTTACAAGTCACAGTAGACAGAAACACATGGTGCTTTTTGGGTTTAGGTCCTAGAGACAGACTAATGGGTGTTAAGGCGCCAAGTTCTCTTTGTTCTTTGGTTAGTGGCAGAGTGTACAAACAGAAGTGGGTTAATCCAAAAACCATCCTGGCTCCAATTTGTTAGTTCATAGCTCTGCTGCAGACATTCAGCTGGATACACAGCCACATTCACAAATATAACTTCCAGTTACAATATATTAAACAATTTAAAGTGGCTACTCATCAATTTAAAAATTACAAAAACCTTGACTGTAACAGGCCAAAATGATATCAAGTTTCACACGGGCATTATCACCTCTGTTTACTAAGTGACCCATGCTGTGTTACTGCTGTTCAGACACAGTCTCTCCCACCACAATGACTTCCTTCAGAATACAAGATCCTGGAAGCTCCAAACGTTCGCAACGTATGCAACTGCTCCCAGTTTCTAATGCCCCCCGTAAAACTGATGTTACACTGAGCACTTAAGAGGCAGGTTGAGTTTTATACCTCTTCCATGCTTTTACCAAAGAAGGCATCAAATGTCCTTTCCTCTGAAAGCCCAGAGGTGGACATGCTCTCTTTCCTGCATGACATATTGTTCCTACCAAGGTATGAGACTCACTCCATACTGAAAAGCCCAAACGAGTTCTCATTTGCAAAACATGGAGCAGAATCATAGAACACTCTGAGCTGGAAGTTTCCAATTTTCTCAGTTGGAAAGGATCCAACATGGATCCTCGAGCGCAACTCCTGGTCCTACACAGGACACAATCCCAAAAATCACACCATGTGCCTGAGAGCAGTGTCCAAAATAAACCATCTAGCTGGAAAGCACACATGCCTCACATGAAGGAATAAGGAAGAGGGTCAAAAGCCATCCATGTGTGACTCATGTACAAAGTACCTCCAGTGTGTGATGCTGCTGCCACTTCATCCTAAATTCTCAAATCTTGTCACTGTGTTTACACCTTGCCACCCTATTTCCAGGGCTTCCTGACTTTCCTCCATGCTATTTTAGGACCACTCCTCTAAACCAACCTCTTTCTAAGCATCCAGCTCACATCCTTCCCTCTTCCTCCCTGCAAATCTTTTATCTAATTCTGCCCTCAGTTTCAAATCACAGCAGGAAGCAGTGACAGCCAGGAATAGATTTAACTGGAGAGAAATGGTTTGTACCCAAAACTGAGTAAGAAGTTAAGCACAGATGATATTCTTTACCATAATCCAGACTTTTTGCACAGACAGAGCTGCCAGGGAGGATGCCACAAAAATTTCCATGTGTGACTTTGACAACTCCCTGATGCCAAGCTTACTGGTGGGAGGGCTGCAAGACCACAGGGTCTGAATCTGCCCCAGCCAGTGCTGCTACAGCAGCACAGAGAAGTGCTGGTAGGTACAGGCTGTTTCTGGGAGGTGAGATCACCTCTTTGGAATAAAACTGCCTCTTTTTCCTCATGCAGAAATTATCACAAATGCCCAAAAGGTAAGAGAACAAACATATCTCATTGAAATACCTTTTATTCCAGCAGCAGAGTTTTACAATGGTATTTTAAATGTGGGAAGAAATAAAAAAAACATGAAACAAAACAAAATAACAATCTCTGCAACATTGTTTTGGCAAATCACATTATTTAGGTTTTAACATTAGTTGTAATTCCCAATGTACCTCTTTCCACTGAGAAGTGAAGCTTTAGATGTCTGCAAGCAATGAAAATGAGAGCCAGAAAATTTAATCAAGTCTATTTTACAGCAGGAAGCAGTATGCTGGGTTAGAAGAGACTTATTTCCAACGCTATTGCAGGCTCACTTGAGCTCCTGAGAGGAGCCCTGTTAACAGAGAGAGGCCAGGCTTCAAATAACCCTGCAACTGCTGGGGGGCAGATAGGGAAGGAACAAATTCACAGCTCTCAGATTTATTTGAGGGGGCCAATTCTAGCAGCAAGGACTACTTGCCTTCAGGAGACCACTTGGCTTTGAGCATTTTCCAGGATTCTTCCTAATACCGAAAATGGTAGCTACTTAAATCAACTGCTTCCTCCTTTCTGTTATTCAGCATCCCTAGATCTTGCAACTTGACCACAAAGCCAGAAACATGTATTTAAGATGAGAAATTCAGCTCTTCGCTAACAGCAAAATGGAAAACCAAACCCTCTATCAGAGCAGAAGAGCTGGAAAGTATGATCTGACAACGCTGCAAGAAAACTTAACAGGTGGGAAAGAGCCTGAACTCACACAAAAGTACCCCTACATACACTACTTTTTGTGACTTCAGGACAGCTAAGCCCGAGGAGGAAAAGCAGTGAATTTTCCACAAGTGGTGAGACTCTCAACACGCCGGGCGATGCTGTCACCCATGACCATGATGCTAACAGGCTGCCCAGACTTAGCCCTCCCTACCAGCCTGTCAGCATCTCCTTTCACTTGCAAAGAATAACTCTGCCTTTTGAGGGCCATTGCCTGCAGGGACAGGAGGTTTATTTAGCTATTTAACATCACTGTTTTGTTCTCTTCGGTGGGGACCGGCTGTGCACACAGTAAATCCTGGGGATGAACTGCTTTCGGCTCTGACTATGGGCTTGCTGAACCGTGCTTCCCCTGCATGCTGGGACAGGTTTCCAACCATAATAACCCTGCACGAAGCACCATCTCTTGCTCAACAGTTTCCATCAGTCACACCAAACCCTTTCTCTCTCCCACTGCCTAAACACATCTTTGATATTCCTGCTGTTTGGCCAGAATAAAGGACTCGCCCTCTCTAAAACAAGCAAACTGTGCTGACACTCATTCAGTTTTACAATTCCCCAGGAGAACAAACACTTCCCAGCAAGCTGCCCAGTGACAGGGCTGAAGTTACTTCTGCCCAGGCAAGTGCACTGCTTTGAATTCAGGCACTTCACCTGACGGATGCTCAGGATTCCCAGCTGAAAGCAGATGACCAAAAAAAGAGCAGCATCTACCAAGTTGCTGAGGCTATCGCTGACCCAGGTGTCACACCTGCTGAGGTGACAACTGCCCCCAGGATGACACCTCCACCGACACTGCACATCCCCAAAATTAAATGCTCAAGTAAATTTTTGGGAACTACAGCAGGTCTCTGCAACAAAACAGCCTGCAAGGCAGGAATTGAACTATGCCAGACAGACATGTGCCTATCTGCCTATAGGGAGTTTGCCTCTTTCCATGGATCCTCACATAAACCAGCTTCTAATTACATCCTCACTTTCTGTTTCTACCATAGTGTGTTTGAACAAAGCCAAAAGAGAGAAGAATGAAGGAACACACATGGCAGTAGCCATAAATATTTCCCAACTTTCACTTGGTTTTGCAACACAAACAAGACATACATGCCCTTCTCGGAAAGCCCATGGATTAGAGCTTGCAGATGACTTCAACTTCCCAACAAATGCTTTTCACACAGTGGAGTTTCTGGATTTAATACAGATTTTTGCAGGCTGTTGTAACCACACTTCCAGCTACAAAACACACGGGCATCCCTCTGGCAGGCAATGATGGGGACTAAAATCACAGAAACTGCCTTGAGGCAGTCCTCACCAACATCCCTGGAAGTGAAGATTATTTCAACAGTCAGGAGGGTGGATAGGACTCTGCTTTCTGCAGCTATTCACATAACTGGCTTTTCTCAGCATCAAATCAATCTTCCCCAGCTGCTTCTGCAGCCAAAATTCATCAGGATTTGCCCCAAGTTGTAGCTTCATTAGATGCTGCCAAATACAACACAGGTGCAATTCAACTTGGAACATGACAGCAGAGTTAAATGCCTTTTTTTTTTTTTTAAATTAAAACAAATGGAGATAGCAAGCTCTCACACTTCATCCCACGTCAGGATACCACCCCACAGCTTTTCTGCCCAACTTTTTTCTGCCTCACACCTCTATCAAACCATGACAAGGAGAGTTGTTCATTGATTAATGCTCCTCATGACTCAGGAGGAGCTGCCTACAGCCCTGACCTGGGCTCTGAGCAGAGGCTGATCCAAAAGGTGTCTGCAGGTGTGCCAGCCCAGCGACCAAGGATGAAATCTGTGACCACAGAAGCAGGTAAGGGTGGGTATCACCCCAGCTGAGCGAAGTCCCCGGCACAAGCAGTGGGACACCCTCCTGTCTAAGCACAGGAGGACAGTCCCATAGGAGAGGCATCACCCAGAACTGCAGAATTGGGGTTGCTGCCCAGCAGCTCCTGGCTTGTAGGAAATGCTCAGTGCTGAGGTACCAGAGGCACTGCAAGCGGAAATACTCCTGGGAGCCCAGTGAAGAGCTGTGGCAGATGGTGAGGAGGTGCAGCACCAGCCCTGCTCATCTTGCACAGTGCAGAAGGGAAGATGGCCAAGGGCAATCCATTCCCCTCCAGCTGCCAGACCCCGGGGCTATGAAGGGTCTTTTGCTATTGGGGCATTGCTGGCCCATGGAAAAGCCAGAGCCAAGGGAATTAAGCATACAGCGCTCTGCACTGTGGCTGTACTTCCCAACGCATCACACCATCAGCCTGATCATCCAAAGTGACAGAAAACAGGAATGACTGCCCTCCTTTTTTTCTTTTTCCTTTCTTTCTTTTTTTTTTTCTTTTTTTAGATTTTGGTTGGATCCACCCAGAAATCTGCAGCTCTGGCATGAGACAGACCAGCACCACGTCACAAGAAATCCCCTGTAAGCCTTTTGATGACTTTCATCTATTATTCACTTACCGCAAATCCTTGCCATTAACAAACTGCACTAAGGGAATCTGAACTTTCAAAGCCACAAATCTCCTAATAACTATGGCCGCTTTATACATGCCTTAGGATTAGCCATGTCATCTGGTTAGAAACTCAAAGCTGCTCTTCATTATCGGATCCAACCTGCCTGCAAACAGGGAACAGACTGGTAATAATGCCCCTGATTTCAATGATTCAGAGGCAGTCATTACATGACATCCCCCTCCCAGGTACATCCAGCACAGTGGCACACATTTATGCTGTGCTACTGTGCCAAAGACCCAGAAATTTCCCTCAAGCAGACTGACACAAGCCCTGGCAGACAACGCAGGAGTAAGCTTGAATCCGAGCACACTTGGCTTCACACTGGCTCCTAGTATGCAAACCGAAGGCAGTTTTACATCTATCTGCTCTGTAAATTAAGAATGCCTTTAGTTGCTTTGAAAAATAAGAGCTTATTTAGTCAATACATCGGCTTCTTCAAAGAGTCTTCAAACTAATTAGCCATACTGAGTTACTATGAAAATACGGAGCTTGCACTCAATACTCTTGATGATAACAGAACTGCTGCTTTGGTACTGAAGCTATAGAATTAGCACAAACTTCATCAGATGCATTTTCCTATAGGCTCCAAATTATATTTCAAACTGAATATTTTCCTTTCCTGCGGTGGATGTGGGAATTCACTTAATTCATTTGTAAGTTCAAAGCAATAATGATTTTTAGCCCACGTGCAAATCAAGAGTTTGAATATTCAACAGTGACAGCGTGAGGGGATGGAAGACAGACACACAAGAGAAGATGTAGAAAACAAAAGCTGCAGTAAAAAAGTAAAGAGGGAGGGTAAAAAAAAAAAATAGTTGCTGTACTACAGATGAGCTGTACAGCTGTTTCAGTTCAACTTTCACAGGACAGAGAAGTGGGGATTGCTTAATTTAATGTAAAGGGCACACTAGCCAGAGGCAAACCCTTCCTCATAGATGCAGATAGGCTGTCAAGCAAAACAAAGTTTACAAACCCCCACAAGATATGCAAAGGACAGAGAAGCAGACTGCAAGGCTCACAAATTTTAATTCCAAGAGTTCCTGCCCATCCCTGCTTTTTAAAGAGTGGGTTTACTTGGCAAATAAGCCTTTGCTTCTTTAAAAAAAAAAAAAAAAAAAACAAAANAAAAAAAGTAAAGAAAGTCAAAGGCAACAGCATCATAGGAAAAGAAATTTTCTGACTTCCCTTTATCTGCTTTACATGCAGGTTTACTTACAGGAGAGACCAGCAGGGATGCATCCGAGGGCTCAGCACCACCAGCACTCCCCATAACCCCAATCTCCCTTCCTCTCCTGCTCCTCCTCCGCTCGCTGCCCCACCCGAAGCACCCAGCTCTTCCACCAGCTCTTCCAGCTCACTTCCTCTCCCCAAGGGAATCAACACTGCTTGCTCCAAAGGTGTGACAAATCATAATTCTGAATTTCAGGGCAGAACCTGGCAGCAACTAAGGGGAGGTGAAAAAAAAAGCAAGTTCCGACAGGGGGAAAGGGGAACTAAAAATTACCATTACAAATCATCACAACAACTTTGTTATTAGTTTATAACATGTCATAGAGCTGATTTCCTTCCCCTCCTCTTCCTACACTTTCACTGACTGTATTGATTAGACTTGTCAGCATGTTCTCACATAAGACTGAATTCAATTAAATGAAATACAACCAACAAGCCAGTAGGTATTCGATGTTTGCTTAAAAAAAAAAAAAAATCGAGTAGCAACATGTGCAGACAGGCAGTGTCACCTGAAAGGAGGATGCTCCATAATGTATTTAGTAACTGCTATTTGCACAGAAAAAGCCAGAAGAAGACTTTAACCAGCAATTCTCTGCAAGTGTCAGTACAGCAGCAGAGCACAACAACTACTGAATCTTATTTCACACATCAGATCAGAGTTTAATCTGAGCAGCAGCCACACAAATCCAGAGAGACTCTATTAAAAACCAGTGCAATGACTCATGCCACAGAGAAAAGCATAAATTCAAACTCTGGGCATCTATATATTTCTTAAGAAAGCCTTTTGTTTAGCAACAAGAATTTCTTTGTTGGACAAGGAGGGGGCTGGATCACATCCTTGTAGCAAGACATTTCTGCTCCTTCAGCAACACAGAAGGGCATTAAGACAGCCCACATGCAAAGCAGAGACTGTACATGTCTATGCCAAGCAACTCTGCCATGGGCACTTCAATACAAGGGTATTTTCAATCCTCCTCAGCCACTGCAACCCTACAGCAGCCCTAAGGCTGCCCTCTGTCCTCATCCACCCCCACCTCTAGCAGTGAAACCCTGACAAACCCTCATCCTCCCCAAAAGTCAGTGGGCATTTTGCCACATGCCCTGCACAACCAGGATTTCCTTCCTGGAGCACAGTAATGGCTCAGAGCCACGGCTGCTCCTTCACAGCCTTTCGAAAAGCTTTGCCAAGAAGAGCACAATGTCTTTTTTTAGAGACACATCCCCATTCACCAGGAGGCACAAAACTCTCTCTCCTGCCTGCCAGGACAGGAGCCCTCAGCCCTGACACCCAGCACAGCAACAACTGCCCCAGGGACTTCCAACTTCCACTTCCTTCTCACTTAATACCAACCTACTGCAGCAAGGAGGTTTTGGCTCCACCCCCTCCCTACCAGCCAAAATTAAAGCAAATCAGCATAATACCAGCTTCTTTGAAGACAGAAATGTCCAACACCACCACCACCACTCCCCCAAGGCCCTTGTGTTCAACGATAAAGTTGATTTGTGGGTCCCATTCGTTGGTGTTTACTCAGATAAGAAGCACTAAAACACATGATCTCCATTGGCTGTGCTGTGGAAGTCGCACACATCAGATCATCTCAGCAAATTGCCACTGAGCACAAGAAGAGACACTTCAGCAACCTCATGCATCCCAGAAACAAAAGACCCACATCCATTTCAATCGCCATTGTGCCCCGTTTCCATGACAATGATGGCACCACCCCCACTATGCATTAGGAATGAAGTATTAAAAACAAAACCAGGAAAATACCAAAACCAAAGGATGGGCACCTGTTGATTATCTCCTTTTTCTTTGGTGCTCTCCTGATGCCAAGATACTACTAACAGCTTCATCTGTTATACGCAAAATCTTAAAATTAGGCTGCTTCAGCCTTTACTCTGAAATATTGTGGCAGTTGCTCTCCCATAAACAATTTTTCTTTGTCTGGGATATGTGCTCTCACACTGATCAAATATAGAAACATATACCCATATAAAAATTCTGCAGTGTGCTGAGCAATTGATTTGGTTACCAGAAGCTCAGGTGTCAGCTGAAAGTCTGGGGTCTGGATGATTAACACAATACATGTTAAATCTAAAACACTACAGGATGTAAAGCTTGGCATTAAATGCAGGAAAATTATATAGATAATAAAAGTTATCCTATAACTTTAAAAATAGAACAAAATGGTTACCCTAACCATTACAGTTATCAAAATGATTATCAAACTCCAAAAGTTTGATTAAATCTGATGTATTCTACTGGATTTTCCACTTTTCTTGTACATACATAAAACACATACTCCATGCAGGTAAACAGAAAGCCCTTTACTATCTTGAAGGCACTGAGCCAGTACAAGCTCTGTCTTCTCATCATGCTGTTTGCAAACTCCTGTTTCATTTGACCAAGCAGAATCACCCTGCTACAGCTGTGACTGCATTTTTCATGTAAGACACTACATGTTCCCAAAACCAGAGCTGGCCTAAGCTGCCTGTGACACAGAAAGCAACAGGGGACAAGGAGCAGCACTGTACTCACAAAGCCCTTCTTGTAGTGGCTATGACTAAAGTCCCTCACTGTGGGGAAGTTTTTGGCAAGGACTGTAGGGAAATGTGCTGGCTAACAGGAGAGGAAGATGCTGTCAGCTCTCCACATGCCCCTGAAAATCCCAGCCTACCTCCCAGATTAGAAGTTAGCCCTGCTCTACAAATGTTTTTCTCCTCAATCCCCCATAGCATTTGTGCAAGGGAAGAGGCACAAGTTCTTCTTTCCCTCCTTAGTTCCATATACATCAGCGGCTGTCAGGGTTTCAAGGCAGCTCCTTGCTCAAGTAAGGAGAATGCAAAGCCAAAGCATGAGGCCAACTATTTGATCAATATTCTTTGATTTAATTAGCTTTGGACCAGGCTTGAAGTTGATGCCTTAGAGGAGTTGCCACAGGCAAAATTCAGTTTGCAAGAAGGATTGCTTTCATAAAAAAAAGATCTAAACCTTGGAGGGGCTGAGGACAATTTACCACCTAGAGAGACTTGCCTTCAGCAAAGCAACAGTCGTCTGACTTACTTAATAGTTGAACTCCTATAAAGAAAAGAGCTATCACACTGAAATTACTTGTATATTTTGTGCCATTTCACTTTCATTTTTCAACTCATTTAATACATTCCACTTATCTTCCTTCTGTGCCTTCCTAAGTCAGTTCTTTGGATAGGAGGCTAGTATTGCCCAGCAGCCACCAACATTAAACTTCCAGCTCTCTCCAAAATGGGTCACAAAAGCCATTTGCTGCACATAAAAGCCTATCACCTCCTCCAGTTTATTCAGTTTTATCTGAAAATCAAGACCTTGATGCATATATATGAAACAGAGCTGTGAATAGAGCACACCAATATCTACCATATTTCAAGGTCTATTTACACTTGCCAATATACATATATTAATCCTAATGTATTGGATCTGGACCAGAAGCTAAAAGCCAGCACATAAGGCTTGAAGTGGCAGTCTGGATTTAAGTCCAAACTTGGCAGTTTAAACTCATATATAATCATCATTACTCAAATTCAATGAAGGGAGGGCAGACCTTAAATCCCTATTAGATTTACTGACTTATTGATTAACTCAATTTCTTGTGTACCTTGACAGATCCTGTACAAAGAATTCAAAAGGGAGGTTCCTAACCTAAGGAAATGATGACTGCAGCTGAACACTTGCTTTATATCGTTAATGACACCTCCAAGATAGGTCAAGCACCCCTGCAGACTCGAGTGCCAGACCCTGCATTTCATCCCCAGATGAGCAGTGAAGCCTGCAGTGGAAACTGAGTGGAAGTCAGGAGCTGGCAAGTGTCTCCCCACCCATCCCATCATACCCATTTATACACTAGTCAATGTCTGCTAACACATCCTTGGCACCCACATAATGGTTTCCTCACTGATGGTCAAAAATATGCATGACAGAGAGCAGTTAATGAGTTCAATGTGAAATAAATTAAACCAAATCACGACCTCACAGCATCAACAGTGCATCAATCTCTTACACCAAAGCTGTGCAAGGATACAGCTGCAAGACCAGAGCTCTACAGGCACTTGCTGTGAATCCCCCTCTACAGTCACTGAGGGCGAGTCCATCTTTTGGATGTGCTCCACTCCACAGCAGACAGGACTACACACAGCCTGCATCCCTGAAACTCAGCTCCATCTTTCATCCATAAGAGGAGCACCAGCAGCAGACTCACAGCTCTCAGCACCCAGAGCTGACCTTTAATCTTCTCACAGGAGGGCAGGCAACGTACAAATACAGCACTGTGAACAGCTCTGGTCTCAAACGCGTGCAGAGACGGACAGATGCAAAGACGTGACAGAAAAAACACAGGCCCATCTGCAGGTCTGCCAGGGTCCTGACTAACAGCCCTCCTTTCAAGTGACCAAGGGGAAAACCCCCAGATCACACATGCTATGTGAAGTGCTGTTACTGGAGTAGCTGCCAGTTTTAGTCTGACCAAAGTCTTCAGTGTTTCGAAAATGAGAAGCTCTTAAGCACCTCCAGCTCATCTGACCAGGGCCAATGTAGGTAGGCTGTCGGTCAGCTGGGCTCTGTCCTCACCAAATCCAACAGCAGGACAGCTCTGCCAGGCAGACAACAAGGACTGCAGGCAGGAGACCCACCATGGCCACTGCTGCCCAAACGTGCCTGTGGTACAAGAGCAGACTAGGAAAGAATTATTCACCTTCCATTTTCAGGGTAACACATCATCTTTACTGCCAAGCAGGTGGTAAGGTCAAACTACAGCAAGGGAAAAGGCAGTTAAGGAAAAGAAAAAAAAGGAGACAGACCCTCCCTAGTAACAAAATGAAGGTAATAAAAACAGTAACTTACCCATAAAGTGAGAAATGGACCACTGGAGGAGGAGTGGGGGGCCAGTAATCACAGACAAACTCTCAAGTCCAGAGAATGTGGGAAAACCCAACTATTTCAAACTTGCCTAGCACATAAGAATTGCTTTTGTCTGCATTAAAAGCTGCACTGCTTTCACCACCAATGTGACCAGCAGTTACAAAAGGAGAAAACTCAACAATAAAATGCTGAACTATGCCATGCCAAAATGCTGCTGTCCCACGCCAGCAATAATCAGAGCTGGACCATGTTGCTCACTCACAGCCACTGTCCGCAGGACAGAACAAAAGCTGTGTCACTACCCTGTATGCAGAAGAAGAGACAATGGCTCCCATAAAAAGCTATGCAAAGCTTTTTAGTGAGATTTCTGGTCTGGGATCTAATCTGATCCACCCCTTAAAGCTTTAATCAGCTGTGCAGTCGGTTGGCACACCACCATTTTAATATTAACCCTTTTAATTATCTATCTGAGCACTCTTCTCTAACCCCAGGAGGAAGGGCACTGACCCTACACTCTGTCCCATATCTGCACAACACATGAAGACATTTTGGTACAAGGTATCATGTCTGTATGGGAAGTCAGCAGAAACTGCTCTCATCTCATGTCTTCAGGCTTTTCTGTATGCCTATTTTTACTCCACAGATCTCTTCAGAGGTTTGCTAGTGGCCAAGAAAGCTGCTTGACCACAGCAGCTGGGCAGGATGAGTCAGGGCACATGAATGTCTTTTAACCTCCCTGCACCTGTGCACTGCTCAGCTGAACACAGCTGGGATTAGCTCTCTCCCATGGAGGAAAACTCATGTGTTCCCAGCAAGGTCAAACCTTCCTAATTCTCAACACCCTTTAGCAAGGTTTAAGGGAAAAAAAAAATTAAAAAGAGAGCAAGGGAGAGAGTGAGACAGATAAGCCCCAAGCACAAGGTAGGTTCTCCAAATGACTGACAAAGAAATGCAGCCATCAGAGCACAAAACATGTTGTGATAGCACAGCACATAATACGATATAAATCGAGCATACACCAGAGCCTCAGCAGGCTTTAGGCTTTGCAGAGCCCACAACTTTTGAATTCAATAAAATAATAAGCACCCTGACCTTAATGCAGTCATCAATGCTAAATAAAGCCAAGCACAGTTGTGCTTCTTTGATCAGTCTTTTCATAATGGCAGTATAAATAGTGTTGCTGCTTTTCCATATCCTAAGAGGCTTTTACATTTGGAAAGTGCTACATGAGCACACCAGAAAAATAAGTCGTGTTTTGCTTCTTTTTCCTTTCGGGCTTTTTTGTTGTTGTTGTTACTTTTCAAATTGTAGAGAGAAAAGTTAAACAATCAACTCCCAGTGATCCAAACAATGAGTTTACATAAGGGTTTACAAAATGAAAAAGCAAGTCACTCCGCATTCAGATATTCTGTGGTCCTGCCAAGTGTCTCTACAGACTAACGTCCTCTGAGACACAGACTTGTGCTATAAAGTTTCTGGTCAAAGCATTTGAATTTTAAAAGCCAAATACAAAGAGAGAGAACCACAGCCAGCTGTACAGCAGTGAACCCTGGTGTGAAGCAAACTGAGGGTTTGCTTGGGTCAGTGTTTCTGCTCCCTCACCATCCATTAGGAAGGAAGGAATGGACCTGACTGTTCTTGTAACCTCAAGGATTTTAGCAGCCTTCTCCACTACCTGGCCCACATTAGCTCCAGGAGCATCCTGCACATCCCTGTGGCTGTCAGCAGGACACCCCCACTAACCTGGTCCCTTAGCCATGTTTAGCACACTGTCTGCAAACTTTTGGCGACTCCAGCCTCTCTAGAAACACCAATCCCCATCAATGCCAGCCAGCTTAGGTCCTAGAGCCAAGCTGCTTTCTTTCCACGTAGTCTTTCCACAGGTTTTCACAATGCCCCAGAAATTCAATTAGCATTGGCAATTAGAAAGCCATTCAGCTTCTAGTTCTGCATCTTAAAACCAAATGTGGATGTGTGTGTTTTAGCCAAGGTTTATAGCATGGCCTCACACATGCTGTGCAGTAGTGTGACCCAGCTTTATCTCATTTAACTCATTTCTACTAATAAGTGAAAAAAATTTCTTTCTGTAACAACTAATACTACCGCCATTACCCTTCCAGTTGATGCAGACATGCTCTAGAAAGAAGCTGTTACCATGAAGGTGGTAATTTAAAATACTACCATGAACAGAAAAGAAATTTAATCACAAAATGGAGATGTTTTACACTTGCCATGACTAAATACATTGGCCCTTACCATGGAGTACTGAAGCCTGTGACAGTGCTTCATGTTTTGATCCAAGTCAAACACAGGCTACTCAGAGATCCAATAGAGCACAACAGTGAAAAACCTTCAGATGCTGCAATACCACTGATCTTTAGAAAGCTGGGTAAATAATACAAATAAGCCTGGGTAAATCACACAAAAAGAGCAAGGAAACAAATCTGAGTTTACACATCTCAGGCACCTGAGTGGCCTGTCTACTTGGGATAACTTGACAGTATATCAAGGGTCTGAAATGAACATTTGAATCCTTTCCTGACCCAATGGCTTAAGGCAGCATCAAGAGAATATGGAAAGAAGGAAGGTATTTCCCCTCATTTGTCAAATGGCTCTGTGTTCCCATATTCTCCATCTCGTTTTCTCGCTTCTCCACCCCAGCCATGAGTCCCCTGTGCCCAGCAACCTCCCAGAGGCAGCCTGACCTCTCCTCTACCTGCAAAAAAAAACCTTCAAGCCTCAACAAGGATAGAAGGAGAGACCGTTTTACACAAAATGTGAGGGCCCAAAATGCAGTGACAGAAAAGATAACCAATAAAATATCTGAAGTCCCCAGTCACAGACTCAGATTAGAGGGGCTGCATTGCTGAGAGTAGCCCTGTATAGCAGCAACTCAGCCACCAGTTTAGATGAGAAAAATTCTCTCAGGAACAGAATTTCAGAGATGCACAGCCCTAAGAGCTGCCTGTCATGCCTTTTGGGAGCCCACTTCACCCCCTGCTTGTGGGGAATCATGCTTCCAAAATGCAAGTCCCAAGAGGTTTTTTTTCCCCTAAGAGCGATTTTTCCATTGCCAGTCCTTTAACAATGGTATTTTTTTACCTTTTTTTATTTTTTTACAAAAGCTTTATAATCCCCTTCTTTTTCATCTGAGTGGAAACCACTATACGACAGCTTTAAACTTTTCTTTCTTTAAACCCAGCACTCCCTCCTCAGCTATAATCCTCCTATTGGAAAGATCTGTTTGCAAGCCCTTGCCTCTAGGCAGCCACATCACAGCAGCGATTACAGACCCAAAAATCCAATCAAAACCCCTCATCTTTTAGCTCAATGCCCATGACATTAATTGCATGACAATAACAACAAGAAAATTAAGTGACAATTTGAAGTTATAAACTGCTCCCAACCCACGCCATTCATTTTGGCTCCAGGGTCCTTGAACTCGGAGGATGGCACATCTTAAAGCACCAAAATGGCTTTGACATCAGTGTCCCATTTTTAAACTCTCCCAGGCACACTGGCTTCTGAGACCTTTTGGACTTTTGATCACCCTCTGGCTCAGTCTGGCTTTTCCTCCTTCCAGTTTTATCCCCAATGGCAAATATTTAATAACTACAGAGACACATTCAAGTTCTTGAATTTTCTTTGCAGCATGATATGAAGAGTGCCTGTATAACTAAAATGGTAGAATTTTAGCTCTAAAATTAGAACTAAACTTTACCTCCAATTCTGTGAACTCAGAACTGAATAATCTTTTGTGGAAATAAAAAGATAGTAAGTCAGCTGTGCCTGAACTAAAGCTGGACTGGTATTCTCAACAAAAATCAGGGGCATTTATTATTTGTATTTCAGGGACAATGCAGTCAACACAATTTTGCAATGGATGAAAAACACAAACCCCTCCTTTTTAAAAAACTGCAGTGAAGTCAGAGGAATTGCCACCATCCAGAACAAATCAATGACACACCCTGAAATCAGCCAGTTCCGAGAGCAGAGCTTGGGTCAGCCTGCCACGATCACAGGGGAAAGCTGCAAAGTTCAGCTCAGGATCCCATTAGTCGCGGCTACACTTCAGGTCTGGTTCTCTCTTACAGAAGATACAGGGCAGAAAAAAGCCCCTGTGGAGTTCCCTGTCTACTCCCTCCTTCACGGTACATTCCAGGCCCAGAAATTTTCACTTCTATAGCACAAATAATCCCCCATCACTGCAGTGTCATTTCTAGAAGCGCCTGGCACAGTTGTGCGGCACAACTGCAGTGGCACCTACACAGGCAAGACTCTCCCAGGTGTGTTCTTCCCATGAATAACCAGGTATCAGGGCTTCCCCTGACTGGAGGACCATGGTAGCCCCAAGCTGTACACGCAGCCTGCAAAAGCCCTGAAATCCCTTTAGGTGGGAAGCAAAAGTTAATCCTCACCATCCAAACCCTCAAAATTACGGTTTTTTCAAAGATTTTTTTTTTTTTAAGTTGAGCTACTGATTCCCACTGAGGTTTTTTCTCACAGAAAACAGTAATTAAGCAGAGAGGGAAAAGAAAACATTCCTTTGAAAAAAAAGTAAAATTCTGGAAAGGATAAGCATGAGATACAGAGGCAGCTGTTTGAAAGCTGTCTCCCAATACACATAACACAGAAGCCAACTATTACTTTCACAGTACTGCCCATTTGGAACAACACCCCAAAAAATGGGGAATTCTTTTGCTTTCTTATTTTTACTTCTGTCCTTGTTCTAAACTCTTATTTTTTTCCTTTCCTAGACAAGAAATCTCACTCTGCATGGCTGACCCGACCTCATTCTAACTATATAACTATATGGCAGACAGCTGCACGCTTTGTTGGATCTCTTCCAGACATCACAACAGACAACACCAGCACCACTCCCTAAACACACCCCCTCCCCAACAATTTGTTTTGCTAATTATTAATCTGTCTTCAGAACAGAGAGTAATCAAGAAGATGTAATAAACATACACAAACCCCGTACATCACAACCTTTTGTCAAAAAGGCACCCCGACGACACAAACAGGAGCTGGGAGCATCATGATACAGAGATCTTGGATGCACTTTTGTGCAGGCTGAAGTGCCCAAGCTGGCTTGGTATACTCCAGCCACAAGTGTATGGACTTGCCCACGGCATCACTTATTCTGTTGCTTCAGGCCACAGCTTAGGAAGAAAGTAAATCTAGTCCTGAGTCTCATAAAATAAGCATAAAATTGTGCCAAGCACACAATGCAAAGGGCCAAGTTACTGCAGCTACAGAACCCAAGTTTTCATTTTCGAGCGTCATAAAGCAATCCAAATATTGCACTGGGTTTTTTTGCACATCTCCATTTAAGTATTCTCTTGCATACATCTTCACATCTTTTATGCAGCAAATTCAAATTTAATTGAAAATGAAACAAGTAAACAACTATTAAAATCTAGTTCCAAAAGCAGCTTCCATGACCAGGTATGGAGAAAGGAAACAGTTCAGAAATCCTGAACAAGGACAGCATCCAAGTGGGAAGAGATGTCTGTATTTCTTTATCCATGAAGTGACGCATTATTTGTAGTGCCTTCAAATTTTGTTCGGTACATCAAAGTCATCAAGCATCATGTATAAGTTCAAGTTCTTCAACTCAGCTCCTTGTCACATCATCATCCCCTACACCTACACTTAGCAACTGCAAAGCACCCTTCAAGTAAGATGCAGTGGCTGATTTAAAAGCTTTCACCATCAAACAAAGGACATGCAAAGAATACAGAAGTGGGGAAGCAATTAGTATTGCTGAAGACATGTTGAAACTTCCAGCTTTTTATTTGATTGTCAAATGGGGTGTAGGCAGCTTTAGTCAAAACATCTTTGTGCTCGTACTCTAAATATCAAGTACATGTAACTAAATCTAACAGTTAAAAAAACCCTCCCTATACTTTGAGCTAAAACTATAATCACAGTGCATCTGGCATTTAAATAAAATAACCATTAGTGCAGGAAACACACAGCATAAAAGCACCAGGTCAAGAAAAGACAGATGAATAGAGAGAAGCAGCATGGGATTGGATTTAATGCCATGTTTACTAGGGATCTGCTGCGTTGAGAAATGTAGAGGACTTACCCTGGCAGGCTAAGCTACAGGATTAAAAATGCTGGCTATGACTAAAAAAAGGGAGATTTAATTATCTGGCTTAATTGGAGAAGGAGGAAAACCAGCTCCAACTTCAAGAAAGCAGCAAACTAAGAGCAGCTAGGACACCTACAGAGCTCTCAAGGCTTGAAGGATTTTTCGTATTTCTCATTAAAACATGCAGGTATCTATTTGTTAACTAAAGCAACAGAAAGGAGCACCAGGACTTAAAAGGAGAAACATGTTACTTGAGATGAATTGGATTAAACCATACCAAGACTACAGATTAGCATGAATTAGCCTCTACTGTCAGCAAGTCCTGGCAACGCTCCGACCCACCATCAGCAAACAACTCCACAAAATTTCAAGTCACATTCACAATTATTAATCAAACCACATACAGAACTGGCATCAGCAGACACAAACCAATCGTAGGAAAACTATCCTCCTCAAAGCAGACATCATGCCCAACCCCACTGACTCATGAAATGCCCTGCAGCAGGTCATTTGAGGGTTTTGTGCCTCAATAAAGTAAGAACAATATTTTTGTGTCTTCATACTAATTGCCACTTTAGATCTATAGATGAAAACCACTATGGAAGTGATTACTAATAAATCACATCATGATACTCACAGCCTAAAATTCACTTTGCTCATCACTCAGCAGTGAATAAGAGCACTTTCCTCGTAAGTGTAATCCAATTTGTTGTGTCTATTTTCACAGCAGCCACACTTACTTTCACAGTCAGGTAGGGTTTCCACGATGTCCTTCTCATCATCGCACACCATTCAAATAATCCCAAGCCCTGGGTCCCCTATAGGGACATAACTGACAGCCCAGGCCATTTCAGCTTTCATCAGTCCCTGCACTGGGATGTAACATAAATGTATATCCCACACAGATACGGGCTTGCCCATGGCCCCAGAGCCATGAAGACATAAGAAACAAACAAGTATTTCACCAACAAACTGGGCTCAGCTCTCAGCCCTTATTAGTCCACATGCTAAATTAGATTACCTAAAGCTGGATGCATCCCTCTGCTCCACACAGGTCACTAGCATTAGCCTTGTCATGGAGTAACCTGTGATGGGATTACAGCAACTACCTGAGGCCACTCAGCAAACCCAGGCAGAGCTGAGAGCAGAAGCAAGACTAGGACAAGCAGAATCAATGCGACCATGGTGCTGTGCCTGTCTGCTTTTGCACTCCCATCCATGTGCCATGGCCACATAGCTGCTCCATCAGCAAACCAGGGACAGGATGCAATTGAAAAAAGCAGCCTCCCAGGGATGTGGGAGAGTCCATATTGCTGGAGGTTTTCAAGGTGTGAGCATGCAGGGTGCTAGATAGATAAACTCATCCAGTCTCCTATTCCCATGAAACATTGGACCAATGTCTCAAGTTCACTGCCAGACTGGGCTAATGTACAAAAAACCAACCTAGGAGTGTAGCACAAAGGGTTTGCTTTCAACAGCACTAGTCCCTTGACCTGTTTGACCATCCACCCATGCCAACAGTGGCATCAGCACAAAGGCAGGGTGAGAAAACATGGCCATGATCAAGGGAAAGGGAGGAAAAACATGATATTCCTGTTTCCCTCTGAAAGGGTTCTCAGGAGGCTCCAGGAAGAACACCATGTGCTAATCCATCCCCAAGTTTCTACAGGAAAATAGTACATGTGCTAAGAGGCCCGAACACTGCTTTCACCAAACAACTCTCTCCCACTTGTTGTGCTGCTTGCAGAGATGAATCACTGCCTCCCAACAGCTGTAATTTACTGAGACATCAGCTGGCTCTTTGTGGTAGGCAGGGGAAACTGATGCCTCCCCACTTAATTACCTGTTTTTCTTCAACTTCAAACCTGGTTGACTAGTAGCATCTCACAAAGATTTCCAAACCCAACAGACAGATTTAGTAACACCTTGCCTTGCTAAAACACTGCCCAGTTAAGAATAAGGCACCACTGGAGGAGTTCTTTAAATTCAAAGGCTTTTTTTGCTTCTTTCCTAACTGATCCCAATGACCTGATTCCCAAGAAATAAGATCTTGTCTTTACCAAAGGTCTGAAACTGGAGTTGAGGAAGCATGAGTCAGATCAGATTCAATGAAACATCCACAGCTAATTAATAGGATGCATCTAGCTTTCCTCCTATTAAAAAAAATAAAACCCAACAAAAAAGCAAAATGTACACCATGAATGAGAAAACATTTGGATTAAGGCTTTAACAAGGTCCTTCCATGCAATTGTCCATGAGCAAGTGCTCCAATCCCAACCCCAACAAAGCCAGGTGTGGCCTCTGCTAACCACTTTTTAGCTATTTTTTTATAATTAAAGAGTGGCCACGAGAGCTCACCTGCACACTGTGCCTGTTGTGCATATGTACATGACTGGCTGGCACACCCAGAGATCACCTCACCGATCAGACCTGCGGGGAATTAGGTCTAAGAACATGCAGTTCACAAGTCACTGCAGCATGTCCAGGCATGAGGATCAGCACTGAGCTTCCCGACCCAGCCACAGGGCAGTGGCATGGAGCATGTGCTGCTGCAAAGCAGCTGAGATGCCCTGGAAAAGACAGCCTGAATCCAGGCCATGTGGGTAAGTCACAATGTGGAGCATGCCTGGTGCCAGGGCAGGACAGAGCTCTGTGCTGGCAGAGCACATGAGCCCTTCTTGGTGCCTACACACGTTTTAATGTGACTCTCACTCAAGCTAAGCAGTTCCCAGGGGAAGGGGAGCAGGGGACACTGTGCCTTATTTCCTAGATTGTAAAGGAGATCAAAAGCACTTCCTTGGTTTAATTTCTGCATCTCATTAATCCACCATGAATAATCGGGTGCTGCGATGTTGAGAGCCACGCAGATGGGTATCTGAGCTGCTTATGGAATCGGAACTGAGAGCAAAATCCCATCCCAAAGCTTGGACTAAGTGATTATATGTTTCAAACATCACTCAAGAAGGTCTACAGCTACTTTTTATACACAAGGTCAGACTAAATGGAAACAACTGTCCTTCAGACCTGACAATCTCTCTTTTTGCATACCCTATAATTTCTATCCCTTTCTCCTTACAATTTCCCTCTGTTTCCACTGTTGGTTCAGACAGTAGAAATAATCAGGATATTTAGGACAATTCAGCTTACATCAGCTAATTCATTGTATTCTCCAGGGTGGAGGAATCACTAAAGATTAGAAAATTCAGAGATGTCATTTGTCAAAGGCACTTCAAGTGAATTTATTGTATAGATACAATGAGCTTATCGGGTGTTTCCCTATGGAGAGGCTATGAGTGGAGATTGATTTTCCCATTACAATACAATGCCTTTTAATGTAAGTATATGAAGTGTCTGTGTCACATCATCACACATTTAGCAAAGGAAATTAAGGACACAAAGGAGAGAGGAGGCATGAATCCTCCAAGTGCAGTGCTGTCCAGACAGTAGGAAACACTGAAAATACTGTCTCGTGCATTTGGAGCTGAGCCTTTCTGAATAAATTAGCATTCAGCCAGTGAGGACACATGGAAGGAAACTTTGCAAAGTGCCAAAAACGACTTGTCTGAAAAGAATTCAGTAAATAGATTCCAGTGTCTGACAAGCATAAGCTGCACTGAGTATTATCAGAGAGCAGTACCTCTTAACCATGTGGACTGATTTGCTAAATGGCAGCTCCTACCAGCTGAAGTCCAAGAAAGATAATCTGAAGGGTCCCAACAAGACGAGACAGGAATGATCACAATGACAGATGCTGCCCAAGCAGGGTACTCAGAAGTCATTGCACGAACCATATCAGTGTGTTATTTATTTTCACAGACTTGTTCCAGATTGTATTTCTGGCACAAGGGGTAAGATCAAGAGCATTTCTCTCAAGAAACTAAGCTAATGAGGATAATTAACACAACTCCTAAATATATAAACTGTGCAGATAACGAGTCTCATTTGAATTTTGCTTTTCTAGCAAAAAAGCAGATGGATTGATCTGACCTGTTTCATGATACTTTTGCCTTGCCAAGAAAAGACACTCTCCCTTTAGCTAAAGAGCCATAACCAGGCCAAAAGTCCTCTCCAGCGCTTTGAGGACATTTCAGACCCCACTTTAGCTTACTCCTTGACTTCTGCTTCTTCTGCCAAGCAGCTGGCAGCTGGAGGAGAAGAGGATCCCTCCACCCTGCTCTCGCTGGCAGCAGCATCCACACTCTGTGCCCAGCCCAGGTCCCACAGAATCACAGGTTTCATCCCTTGAACAAAGAAGCAATGTAATGGGACTTTGATTCAAAGTTCTGGATTAAGGCCAAGTTAGCACTTCAGCTGTGAGGTCTCCAGAATGCAGGACTTCGAAAGATCAGGAGATACTAGACAACCCTGTAATGCAGGGAAAAAATGAATAGTGCAGTATTTCATTTCTCTGTACGGATGAGAAAAAGATCCAGGAAAATAATGTAGTACTTATGATCAATAATGCTTCTATTTGAGCCAATTTTGCTATAGGTCAGGAACCAAATAAATGCTACATGAATAGGGCTCCTCCCACAGGGCCAATAAAGAATCATGGAATCAATTAGGTTGAAAAAGCCCTCAGAGTCCAACCATTAACCCAGGACTGCCAAGCACACTCCTCAATCATATCGCTGAGTGCTGCATCTACATTTCTTTCAAACACCTCCAGGATGGTGATTCTACCACTTCCCTGGGGAGCCTGTGCTTGACAACTCTTTTGGTGAAGAACTTTTTTCCTAATATCCAATCTAAACCTCTTCTGGAACAACTTGAGGCTGTTTTCTTTTGCTCTGTCACTTGTTACCTGAGATCAGAGACCAACCCCCACCCGGCTACACCCTTCTCTCAGGCAGTTATAGAGAGAGATCAGGCTCCTCCCTGAGGCCTCCCTTTACAGAGTCAGAGAATCACAAGGTTGGAAGACACCTTAAAGATCATCGAGTCCAACCCATGCCCTAACACCTCAACTAAACCATGGCACCGAGTCTTTTCTTAAACACATCCAGGGATGGTGACTCCACCACCTCCCCAGGCAGACCATTCCAGAACTTTATCACCCTTTCTGTAAAAAACTTATTCCTAATATCCAATCAGTATTTCCCTTGGTGCAGCTTGAGACTGTGTCCTCTGGTTCTGTCAGTTGCTGCCTGGAGAAAGAGACCAACCCTCACCTGACTACAGCCACCTTTCAGGGAGTTGTACAGAGTGATAAGATCACCCCTGAGTCTCCTTTTCTCCAGGCTAAACACTCCCAGCTCCCTCAGTCATTCCTCACAAGGCTTGTGTTCCAAGCCCCTCACCAGCCTCGCTGCCTCCTCTGGACATGCTCAAGGTTTCTCCACGTTAAATACTCCCAGCTCCCTCAGCCACTTCTTGTCAGACTTGTGCTCCAGAGCCTTCACCAGCCCCATTGCTGTTCTTCAGAAATGCTGTAGCAAGAGACCAGAGGAGCAGCCAAATTGTCACGGCACAGACCGAATGCTTTTTGATTGCAATGACTCACCTCACCTGGCAAAGGTTAAGCAGATCTCGGAGCCCACCCTCAGGAGATATTCACCCAAACCTTGCCTGTCTACACACACACATGCATTTTTGAACATCCTTCCTATGTGTATTTGCTAAGTGGCCCAGCATCTTCACTATTATCATGTCTGAAAATTTTGTTCACCAAAAAAAAAATCAGCCACGAAGCTCTCCCCAGCCTCCTGTAATGGCCACTGAGCTCACACACACCAAATCTTGGCCATCCCTGCAAGTCACCCACAGCATGCAGGTCTTCCAGCACCCAGAGGAGAGAGCTGTGAGGGGGAGACATGCCTGTGTTACTGCTCATCTCTTCCAGTCAGAGCAATCCATCCTGCCACAAATATAAAGGATTTACAGCACCCACAGGAATATCACATCCTGCGCCGAAACTGCTCTGAACCCCCTGACCGCCAAGAAAATATCCAAACGCCTCATCTGCTAACAAATTTTGGCATCTGATGGGAGGCAGCACATGGCATGCTCTCAAACTCTCCTCTCTCTGTTCTCAGTGCTTTTTAAAAAGGCATCCATACAGTCAAATTAATATGGATTATATTTAAACAGTTTTTAAAATGCTTTCAGTGCACACAGAAAAAAGAATCTATCATGTGGAAACCCTGCCATTTAAAAGATACATTAAACAGAACAATATAGACTGCAACTCTCTTTATAATGCAAAGAGTAATTCTGTCCAGTGGTTCCAGCAAGGCAAGTGACCCCTGTCAAGTTCACACCTGACATGCACATGGGTCTGATCCTTGCACACAAACCTGTGATTGTATTTACAAAGCAGGTACATATCCACGCATACCTGGAGCAGCACATGCTGGCAAGAAACAGAAGCCGTGCCACACTAAATGCACTGCTTATACTTAGCAGCTGTCAGCAGATCCTTAAACACTTAGAAGAGGTCACATTTTTTTTTCAGTTTAATACTAAAATGGATTAAGATGTAACTGTTTTGAATGGGGATTCCTAAAGTTGGTTGCCACAGCCACAGGTTTGGGGACACAATCTCAGGTGCTCAGGCTCAAAGCAGGTAAAAACCCAGTCCTTCCCCCACTTCTATCGCCAGGACACACAGGCACCACTTTCATCTTTTCTTCTTGTAACAGATAAGAGGACTGCTGTACCTGCCTAGTCTGAACTCAGTCCTGCCAGCAGAATTTGGGTTGAATGAAGGAGCAGACTGAAGCTCAGTGTCATCCCCAGTCTGGGTACCAGACACCACAGGATCACAGACGCATTCTGGTGCAAAAAGCTCTCATTCAGCAGCCTTGCCTTGAAAGCCCAGACTGAGTCAGCCCAGTGCAAGGTCCAAGCAGCCTTTGTTCCTTTTTCTCCCATCTGCCAGCCAAAGGCTACAACTGGCCTTTCCTTGTGTTTTTTTTCCCCATTCCCTCCTTCTCTCAAAGTACAAAATGCTTTTCATCATTTTCCTCCCATGCATTATTCCGCCAATTTCAAGTCCTCCTCTCTGCTCATTTCTTACACGATGCCCCAAAGTTATAAATCTACAGTGCTTTCTCACAGACGACACTTTCACAAACAATGACATCCCAGTCATTTCCTCTCTGGAGTTCTCTGGCGCATCCTGTTTATTCCATATCTCTCTTGTTTGCATTGCAAACTCTTCAGAATAAGGACTTTCCACATTTTGTGTCCTATGCTGCTGGAAACATGACTGGAGCTACTCAATTCAAGGTTTTCAAGTCCAGAAGAGATCATTGCAATTATGGAGACTGACCTTTGGCCTACACATAACGAATTTCATCAAGTGACTTCTGCATTAAGCCCCTCATAGTCTTCACAGAGGCATGCTACCAATGGATGATGATCACCACATAATTTTTTTATATTACATTTTCCCCAATTTTGTTGCATAGTCACTGTTTCTCCTCTTCAAACTCAAATCTTTCCAATACTTTCAGCAATTATCCCATGGTCAAATTTTAGGAAACATTTTAGAATTTTAAAAAAAATTTTAGAATTTAAAAAAAATTTTAGAAACACATCTACATTACTTCTATGATAGCTGCACTAAAGCCATTGTCATTAATTACTTATTATACTTTTCATTTTCCCAGTTTATATTTAATGTCCTTTTGCCAAGATAAGATACATAAAGAAAACAGAACTTTATTACAAATTATAGACTTACAATCCTCCTTGTAAGAAGGTACATCTGTAAAAGATTAAAGAACTGAAATGGTCTGAGAACAAGGTAAAGGGAGAGAATAAGCTGATGGCATTGCTGGCATGCAAGGTATTTTTGCATTAAAAATGTATGTAAAAAAACCTTTCATACACTCTGAATACCTGTATTAACTTTAATGTTCAACATGATATAAAATGATCATCGTTCGAAGAAAAAAAGAAGATTAAATTCCTTTGAGCCAAGTATTAAAAGCATTCTTAAAGAAAACAGACACAAGAAGAATGCTCACAAAAAATCTGGTTTTCATCTGTCTAAAATACGTACTGGCTTCAGCTAAAAGCCAATCAATCAATATGCAAAGAATAAAAAAAATGTTCTAGCCACTTATAAATATTTTTTTAACTACAATCATCTGGCAGTGAAGCACCACTGACCTAATGTCATGAGCATCTGTCAGCTGGTGATGGCCATGGTGCTGTCAGAAGAAAACAGAGATATTTTGCTCATTTAACTGAGCAGACTAGAAGTGACCTACCACAAATCACAGCAAGTGGCACAGTGTGGAGGGGAAAACTACCCAAAACAAATGTTCAAGAAAACCAAAGAAAACCTGCCCTGCCCAGTGCGCCCAGAGGTCTGAGAGGCACCAAAAGGCAGCAAATATGAAGTGCAACAACCCCATCACCACCAGGTGGTTATCCATCACATTCTAATTTCATTATTTCTCCTAAAAAAATTATATTATCCTACTCAGAGGTGAAGTTTCTACGAACACGGCATCATGGAAGGCATTATACAAGAACGACAAAAGTGCTTCTCCAGTTTTCTTTCAATTGCCATGGCAACTCTGTTTATTTGGATTTAAGCATCATCCTGGGATGTTCATAACGCCAACAGCACAATACAGTGAGGCAGAACGGGAAAGGGAGAGTCAGTGAGACACTCATGTGGCCAACTCTCGGCCAAGCCAAGTAATTCAAAACTCCACAGGCAACAGCTGTAGTGAAAAATACAGGGGGATTACAAATCAAACAGAAACAAGCATTTCTTGCCATTTGCATTTTTTTGTAGAGGTGGCAGTCCTCTCAACTCCAGCAGCTTGGGAAACAGAGAGCTTTACCAACCTGTCCAGGTGCCTTTTGGCATTTTCATCTGCCGGCAAAAGTAGGGTTTTAAGTCATGGCATCATACAGCCTGCTCTGCACATGGGCTTTTAGGCTCATAGAAGGCACACCAGTTAACTGAAGATCCACTGCACTCACCTTAACAATTTCTACTTGGACTTCTTACTGGGCTCATAGACAGAAATGATTCAACAGCCTAACAGGACACCAGGACTACCTGCAGCATGATTAAACCCCATTTCCCCACAATATTAGGCCAAAATGATGTAAGCAACACTCAAGATCACAGTGAAACTCATGTAGCAGCACTTAACTGTCACTACCTCAGGATGCTCTATTTGTGGGTTACGCTGAATAGACAGGAAGTCCACAGAAGTACCAGCCTGTAATTTCACAAGATATC
Source organism: Irena cyanogastra (assembly GCA_013397155.1). Classification (NCBI taxonomy): domain Eukaryota; kingdom Metazoa; phylum Chordata; class Aves; order Passeriformes; family Irenidae; genus Irena; species Irena cyanogastra. The sequence goes on from VWZV01001299.1 coordinate 69,186, forward strand.
TACAAATACATGCAAATTCTGGCAAGCAGAAGTTAAAGTGCACAAATTATCACAGAACATTTCAGTCTGGAAGGGGCCCATACAGATCACCAAGTCCTGCTCCTCGTAGAACTGCCTTAGTTTTAACTAAACCTAGTGGCTCCTTGGACTCTGACAGACATGGTGCCATGACCACTTCCCTGGGGTGCCTGTTCCACAGATCAACCACAGAGGAGGCAGAATTACCAAATTCCACCAGATTTATGATTCAACAATTCAAGAAAAAATAACAAGAAAAGAAATTTTTTTAAAAAAAAGAAGAAAAAAGCAAAAAACAACAACAAAAAATCACCAACTAACCAAAAGACCCCCAACAAACAAAAAAATTCAAACAAAAAGAAAAGAAACAAACAACCTAATTTACAGTCTTGCCATGGTTAAAATGAACAACTGAGAAACTGTCTTCAGACATAATAGGCAATTGATGAAAGAAACCAAGAGAAGATCCTGCAATCCACCTTGGAGACAGTCCAACAGCTTGGAAAATGGACTGTCACTTCATCCATCAAGAATTTCTACCACCCAACCAGTTACAACATGACTCTGGCTGGCAGGGAGCAGGACTGATAGCTCTAGGATTCTGGGAATCAAACAGTTTTACCCTTCTAAACACATACAAATTTACCTTCACATTTTCCAAAATTACCAGTACAAGGAGACTGTTTTCAGTCAAATACTCTGCGAACAAAGTTTGCCCAAAGTAGTGCAGAGAATTGGCGAAGATTAGCTGATTGCCCCAAGCACAATATTTTCTCCTGCATCAGGGGCTGGCTACTACCCTACCTTCAACCTCTCCAAGCTTTTGATGAAGGAAGGATGTTTGTTCCACGCACACTGATGACTTTTATTACCTTGGAAGAGCTGCAGAAATGTTTTGTATGCACCAGTGATCTCAACACCAGATGGGGAGTACAGCAGAGGTATGGTGGCGTCCAGCCTGCAGCCAGCACGCTCTCAAACAGCCTCTGCACTCGGATTCAGACATCCAGAGTTTAGATGCCTCTGTATAAACCATACAGGTGCTATCTCCACCCACACACGAAAGAAAGAAGAGTTTATTCAAGTGACCCTTAATCCCTCAGTGCAGCAGAAAGGAGTCTGGACAGTCTCCAAACACAGCAACCAACATAGGAAATACTGAACCTGCAATTACAGCAGCCCATGGGGACAACAGAACCACCATTACTCCAGGAAGATCAGAAACCACAGAGGAGTTCCAGCTCAGCCTCCCAGTGTACCCAGGGGCACAAAGTCCATTGTCACAACTGCAAAGTCTTGCTGGCTTAACTACCCACACAGAACCAGTTCTGTTAGAACTGCATGGAGAGACGAGTCATACAGGCCAAACGCAAATGTCTAAAAACAGCAGCAGGGTGGGGATTATATTTTTAATCATTTTGGAACTGAAGTGCTGCAGCAGCCTTTCTGACACAAGAAAAAAGTTTTCTTCATCAAGCAATATTCTTAAAAGAGTCTGCAGAAGTAACATATAACAGACACAGGTGCATTAAAAAATACCATTAGCTTCCAAAGTGACTTTTTTGTGACTGGTCAGGCTTGGACTTCGCAATAAATTACAGCAGTCTTTTCTAAAGAAGAAACCACCTCTGACTGCATCTGTGAAACAAACATACAGAGATTAGAACTGCATGGAAAACCACTTCTCTGACAAACCACCCCAAATATTTTGAACAGTGTATTTCATTTTAGTCCCATCTCTGCAGAACACAGTTAGTTAATCTCACATTTAACCCTCTGTGCCAACATTTGCACAGTTTCTGTTGCCGTGCTGGAATCTGCACATAATGTCATCTGGCTCAGTGCTCACAGTGCTCCAGGTATCAATTACTATTTTATACATCAGTGTTTCATTACTGAGCCGTGAATGTCCTCCAGCCAATCAGACCCTCAGCTCCACACTCCAAGACTCTAATCTTTGAAAATTAGGTATTTGGCAAGATACACAGTAAGAAAGAAAAATTACCATACTCATGCTGTTTTGAATACATCCAGCCTCCATTCACAAATACTGCCATTGCAGTGGCCACTACATGTTTTCAGTGATGTGATTAAAAAGGAAGCAATGATAGTTGTGGAGTGGAAATGCACTCTCATCTGTCACTTCTCTTGGAAAATAATGAGCTCTCTTCCTTGTTATGTTCACTGCTATATATCTTTGGAAAAGTCTTATAGAGATTAATGCTCAATTGCTCTAAATGAGCTTAGCTTTATTTATTCTAGGAGAGGATCTGGTCCCAAAGTCCCAAGAAGCAATTACTTCACTATCCTCATTAAAGGAAAATCCTATATGGTAGCTAAGACAGGACTTTGGCCCCGTGTCTCCCCTGTAAGTTCAGCCATGGAGATTTGGCATGCTTTACATCAACAAGCCATGCCTAAGTGCGTACTTTAAATGAGGCTAAGATACACAACGGCAAACACTGTAAATCTTCACACAATAAGGCAAACTCGACATTTCTGCTGCTCATCTTCAGCTCTGCTGCCTCGTCCCCATGCGCTGCCACAAGACCAGGAACCTCGCTGAGCTGGCAGCACAGGAAACTCATCTGCAGCACTGTAAATACTTGAAATAGTTGATTCTTGAGCAGCAGCTCTGTAGTGGAGACTTTGGGGAACAGAAGTACCACATGCCCAGATAGACTGCCTGGGCCCCTGCTGGACTGGAGGGAGCGAGAAGGAAACTTTGCCACTAGGAGGAAAACCCTGGGGAAAAACCAAGCGTGCTCTTAAAAACCACGGAGATTCTTCCAGTCATCTGTTTTGAAACTGCAAGTGCTGTAAAGTGACAACACACAAGCCACAACCACGTGTTGGAGAGTTTGTTTTAAATCACGAGGTGAAAATAAGAATCCATTATAATTCTGTTTAACATTCCCGGGCTGGTATGCAGCTATGCAGCCCACGCAACACCACAGCTGTGGTAGTGAGGTCTCAAAAAATCTGTTCTGATAGGAGAAAGCACCAGAACCAAAAATTAGGACAGTGCCAGAAGTTCAGACAGACAGCTGCAATCATCCCCATGCAGCCTTTCCTCTTCCATCACCTCTAACAAACCAGGTGAATCCAGGTGGTAGGACAAAAACTGGCTCACGTTTGGAAAGTATTTTTTGCACAAGTTTCACAGTTCAGCAGATCTAAGGATCAAAGCCTCTTATGCTGGCCACCCAAAGCACAAACATTCCCTTAAATAACTCCTGTAGAGAACTGGGGCTTTCCACACCTTGTGGAAAGTAATTGGACTTCAAGCACAAAATTTTTGAACTAAGTGATAAAAACCCTCTGTCATGCAACCTAAAGAGATCAGCCTCCATAAAGGCTTCAAGAGCCATTAAAAAAAAAAAAAAGGAAACTATACACTGCACAACTGACCCACAACTGACTAAATACTAACACCCAATCATATGACATTTCCATTACTTTAACAGAGATTCTGTGAACCCAACGCTGGCATTCCAATGAGCAAAATATGTGCAGAACAGCAGCAAGGAACATATGTCAGGCACTGAAAAAATATAAATTTTAAAATCTTACCTTTAGATGATTTTTTAAGAGAAAAAGATCTGTTTGTTATCTGCCCTCCTCCAGATTCTAAAACAAGGACAAAACTCTAAATTGTCTCTTCAAATACACACACACAGAGTAAGTTGTCACACATGGATTTTTTGTCGCTGGATGCCAAACGCTGTACATTTTCAAACTAGTGTAGTCCAGAATCTCACTGCATCAGCTGAACATCCCACACATGCCACAGAGTTCCTAATCCCCCTCTAGGCCCAGGAATGGCCTGCTTGCTTCTTTTATGTGCTAGAATTCTCCAGGTGTGCTTTAAAGACACTGAACAAAGGAAACATAGTAGTTAAGAGTGGGTTTGTAGTACTTCACCTTCCTCAAATACTGATTTTGGTGAATATCATGCAAGTATAGACTTCTCTCTCTGACACATGTATTCATAAAATGTATCAAGCTAATGCCCTAGATGTGTTGTGTCCTCCATTAATAATTTAGATTATAGGCCAGTTTAGGCATATACAACATATGCTTCAAAACATAGCTGGTTTTTTTCTCTTTTTCCACCCTATAATGACCCATTTTGTGTGTTTGATGTTTTTAGAACTGGCTGTGCTGCTTGCTCAAAGCTCTGGGAGACCACAGTAATCCCCTCTCAGCTGGAAATGGGCTTCTATGAGGCTCACAGACATGATCTATTCTGGTCTTTTGGCACTAATCATAAAGGAAGACATAGATTAAGGTTTTCAAGACCATTTCTGTCAGAGACACACTCAAATAAGCAAGTGAGACAGTGACAATTCTATTTCAGTAACGCCTTCAATGCTTAGAGATGACACAACTGATATTTTCAGCTCTGGTTAGTCCTACAGTTAATAAGAGTATAAATTAAAAATGTCATTCCCACTTTACATTAAAATCATTGGTTACATGTATCTATTATTTTTCTGAGTTTGGTTTTTTTGTTTGTTTTGGGTTTTTTTAAGATGAAAATAAACCTTCTCCAGGAACTGCTAAGTGTTGATAATAACAGACTAGAACACGAAGCCATTTTTCTCTGTCCAAGAGGAAATATTTAACATCACGGCCCTGACACATGCACTCTTGTTGCCAACACTCTGCACTCGCAGCGCCTGTCTGCGTGTGGATCATCCACCAGCCCAGCTCCAGAATGCATCCTGTTTACTGTTTAGGACCAGGGTTAAAGCCAAACCAAGCTCCACCTCCCAAAAGGCAGAAGAAGGGCAGCTTGTGCAGATGTTGAAATTCTGGTGAGAAAGACAAACTATAAACAGATTTCCTAAAAGATCCGCCTTGGGACAGCCTTATCTAGCAATTCCACTAATTCCCTTGATAGGGAAAGTAAGGGACTGTGAATGAAATCTGCAGACAACAGATAGCTGAGAAAGTCTGTCAACTCAGAGGATGGGCAGAAGTGTATTCAGAACATTTAAGGACTAAAACAACTGACAGGAGGTACAGCTTGTAATAAAGCCAAGTGCAGTCATGCACTTTAGGATTAAAGAAATATGTTCTGCAGCTTGAAAGCTCAACAGTTGGAAGTGATATAGAAAGGGAAAGATTTGGATGGTTTAGTGGCTCATGGCAAGAGTGTAAGAAAGACAGATGTTGTTCAAGGTCTCAGTGAGGAATGGGAAAATATGCAAAACACAAGTAAGGTCTCAGCTGGAACAATGTTGCAATTTCAGGTTACAGAGTTCAGGAAAGGTTATGTGACACTGGAATAGTGCAAGGAAAGGTCAGCAGGATGACCTCTCCCATGAGACAAAAAGGCTGTGTCTTTGCTACTAGAGCAAAATGAAGGCTCTCTTTGAGGGGGAACAAAGGAAAGATACAGCAGTACAAACTACCTAAGAAGAGGCTTAGGCTGGAACTTGAAAAGAGGCTTGGAACAACAACAACAACAAAAACTAGGTAGGAGACTGACCATTCAGTACCTGAAACGCTACAAGATGCTTGTTGAAGACAGCCAAAAACATGGCCAACCATGCAAGAAATGCAAAGTTGGTCCTGATAATATACATCCTCACCATTTACAGCCCAGTGAGCCCACCAAACAAGGTTCAGGAGCTGCTTTGCTACCCCAGAACTTCCCAGACCTTCCCCCACTTGCCACCAGGTCTTGCGCTGTCACTCCAGAGACACGGTGTTTGAGTGTATGGAGAGTCCACACTCATGACACAGACACAGACACAGAAGCTACTTTGGCTTCCCAAATCTCTAAAAAGTTGAAAAAGGGATGACTTCTCCCCAGAAAACTTGAGGCTATGCCCAAATCAAGTCAAAAAAAGACAGCAAAGGGAGGCTGGTGAAAAGCACAGCAGGTCACTCAAAACTGGTTTGAAGAGACACACTTCCAAAGGAAAGGAGGTGGTTGGTGGCTGAAGGCTTTAGAAACCATCACTGTGATAACAAAAGATTCACCCTCATGGCTGAACTCCCTCACTATTCCCCAACACTGCCCAACAAAATTAAGAGTGCAGGCAGGTTCAAACAAGGGCAGTTGACTATCTTGCTACTCCAAATTAATCTCTGTTTCAAAGGAAAAACATGAAGTTAAAAAGGGGACAAGGGTGAGAGAAGGAAAACATAGAGGCTAATTAATGTCAATCAGTATGAAGACCCATGACTGATGCTTTTGACATTACCCTTCCAGACAGTGTTGCTGCAGACACTCGAGTGAGCGTGAGGCGAGTGCGAGAGTACTGCATCAGAAGTGGGATTAGGCAGGAGGTGCCTGGAAAACCCACACAACACAAAAACATCTTTCTCAAATATTTATACACAAATACCTTTTCCATATGTTGCAGTGTAGAGACCTGTGGATGTTTATGCCTTCTGTAGCATCTCAACAGCAAAGGCTTAAAATGCTTCTGTAGCAGGATAGAAATTAGACTCCACATTGCTTCCATTAACTACTGCCTCAGCCACAGGAGATGTGCAAGGAAGGAGAACTACCCCTACGAGCTTTTCTTCTGTGAATTTACCATCCCACCGCCACCTTAGATTTAGAAAAGACACAAACAGAACAACTAGCTCATTTCAGACTTTTTTCCTACAATTATATACTTTGCCCACAGAGGGGCTTCATGTGTACATATTTTTGCAGTTATTGTACTCTACTCAAGCTTCAAACCATACAAGAAAACATAGGGTCACCTAAACACCCTATCTATGAGAAGAAAATGAGTCATTAGTCAATTACATAGTTTATACAAACAGAAATTACCATTTTCCCTCTATTCTTTGGATTACAATCTGGTGCTTTCACTGTGCTGCACCTTTGGGACTGACATCCCCTTCATTAGACGGAATTTTGAAAGTCATCATTGCAACAGCAAAGACAACAATTTCCTACTCTTAACCAAGCACTGGCAGGAGGTTTTGCTAAGCAATGGGAACACAGAGTGGAAACTATTCATATATTGTAGCTTTTGAGTTCCAAATTAAATGATAATCAATTCTTTGAAGCATCCTTAAAACTATCAGTGTGTGTTCCCACGTCCCCCAAGCGCTCTCTTGCAATTCATCTGAAACACAAATAACTGCCTTTGGCCAATTCTGCACTGTTTTTACAGGGCAGCTGAGCTTCTGCAAGACAATATAAAATTATTTTTCCCTGTTCCTCCAGAAGTGCCCTGGCAGCTCAAGCCAGCTGCTGCACTTTGCAGGCACCTGCGCTCTCTTAAATTTTAGTTTTAATGGCAAAACTAATTTTTCAGCCACGAAAAGCTTAGCTTTCTGCATACCCAGCAGCTGTTTCTGGAAGGCTGCTCAAGTATCATGGCTGAGTGGCAGCTTCTTTAGAAGTTTCTTTGCAGAAGGATAACCTCAAAGACCATCTTGGCTGGTCTAAACTTCTGCTTCACGGAAAGCACATCATGGTTTTTAAGTGAAAGCAACACACTCAAAGGATTGCAGCAGCTGGACATGAGAAGAGATGAGACACCATCCTTATCTAAAGCTTAAAACAGAGGATACAGCTAGGAAAGAGCAGGCACATTCTTACAGATTGGTGTAAATCATAAATAATTTAAGTCCAGCTGGAGAGTGAGTACCCTGAAAAGAGGTCTCCCTTTGAAGCCCCATAACTTCTGAGCCCCCTTGGAAGAGTCTAGCATTATCTCAAGCAGACAGAAAATGCTGCTGCATGGACACACAGTTGCTCTGCCTACAAGACACATCCTACCTGTCTCAGTTTACTTCCACTGTCAGCGGGAACTTTTCAGAGCTTCTCCTTCGCTTTCTCTCACAGATGTGTCCACCACCCCAGAGGAACATTCCATTCTCAAGACTTTTTTCACTCTTTACTCCCTACTCTGCTATTCAGACATCAGCACTGGGAATTCTGCAGGGCAGCACAGTTTAAGGTCTTGCATCACTGTTGGGTCTTGTTAAGCAGGTGGTGCCTACCAAAAGCATTTTATTTTTACACTTATATTTCATGAACAACATGAAAAAGCAGAGGTGATTTCATGCACAAAGCATTTCTACATCCTTCACAGCCTTCTTCTCAGGCGAGATACAGAAAATAACTTCCCTTTGCTGAAGAAAGCAACTTTCCCCAATTTCTTACCAGTTGGCTCATCATCAACCAAGCAGTGGAGAATTTACACCGGAGATGCCACTCAGGCAATAAACAAATCTGTTTTGTACTCAACCACAAAAAGCCTGAGTATCAGCTCAGCATGTCACACTTCTCCCTAGGTCACTGGTCAAGACCTACAGAATCAAGACATCTATTTCAATAAATATTTTCACATTAAAGAGTCTGGGAAAGAGCCAGGAACTTCAGCCAACTGGATGAATATACAGTACAAGCCAAGCAGTCCCCTATGGTTATCCCGTCTCTGGAAACTGGCCTCTTAGCAAGTCATTTACATCTCACACTCATTCATATTTTAAAAAGGTCTTTTAAAAGCCGTTTCCTACATGTCAGTGTGTTTAAGGATCTCAATAACTTTTTGCTTTCATTGCTGCATCCTCCCCTTTCAGCTTTGACCTAAAAGAGCACCAGAGCTATAACTGGATCAACCCACATCGCAAAATATCCTGCCCCAAACGAGGAAGGTCAGTGTTCAAAGACAAAGGACAAAGGTCTTTTTCCTGGTATCGTTAGTTGACTTGCAAGATAATCTGTGAACAAACAGCACATAAGTCTGACCCCACCAAAGTGTTCTTGACCATTCTTATGGACAAGAACTTGAAAATAAGTTTCCTTCCTGTTCAGTAGGACAAGATGCCTGTTCCTCTGTACAATTCCTGTGTCAGCAACATCAACACTGCCCTTGTTGTTTTCTCAGTTCATCAGCAGCTGCAGGGATTTGCAGATACACTCCCAGTCTATTTTGTATATACTCACAGTAGTACTTGGAAGCCACAACACAGTTTCTTGAGACAAAAGGTCAAATTCTGCAAATTACTGCAAATTTCAGCTCTGGCAGAATTCATCTGCAGCCAAGAGCTTCTTCATGCTCTTGGGACATGTGGGACAAATCAAGATGTGGGACAACTACACCAGTGTGGATCTGAATTTTCAGAAAGCAATGCTGGCAGCCATACCAACAGCCTTCCCCTTGCAGTGCTCAACTTATGTTTCAGATTTACATAACATTAGTTTTAGTTAATCACATACTGTCAGGAGGAGAGCTGTATATGAAAAAACAAAACATGACATGGGTATGACATGTCCCAAAGCCAGCATACCTGGGCCAGCTCACTCCAGTGCAGGGCTAAGCAAACACAGCTATACTGCATTCCATGCAGGTCTAGGGGTAGCAGAGCCACCTTGTCCTAAGGCTTTAGGGATCTACTTGACCAGAGCTGAGATAACACAGAGTGCCGTCATCACCTTCCCACAACCACTAGTCCTGCAAATCGGCCTCTGAGACATTAGATGGACTGAGATTGTGTCCTCAAGTCAGAGAGTTCTTACACACCCCAGTGCTCTCTAACTCTGAAAAACAGACCACGACCTGTGTTGGGTTTTGGCTCATGTGACTTCAACCACTGATCACTATCAACATTCACAAAGCACTCTGCAGAAAAGACAACATTTTCCCTGAATCCTGGACTAAGCTCTCAGTTATTTACTACATTTTGGCCTACAATAATAGAATTCCACTGTGTATTTTAACTGAATACATTATTCCTCATTAGCAGTCTCAGGCTGTTACAAGTCTTTAGCCTAGCAAAACACTGAGTGTAACTACTCCATGAGTGATAACATTCCCATGATGAGCAAAACGTTTCTTGCTCATCAGGTAGAGCAGAGGTACCAAATCCTGCTCCACAAGTTGTGAACCATTTCACAGGCAGTGCAGGCTCTGCTGCAAACCCAGCCTGTCCACTAGAGCAACAGCTACCACAGGGCAAGGTTGGGGGGAGAAGAAAGAAGGAAGAAAAAAAATTACAAGACTCTGAAGGAATCTCAGCCCACACTGAATGAAAGTGCATGTGTCTGAGTATGTGTGTGAAGTCGGGGCATATTCAGGTAACTCAAACCTAACCAGGATGCTTGCAGCCAGCATTTTCAGCCAGCATTCTTTCAGGGGCTGCTGCCTTTCTGCAGTCCCTAGCAAATACACTGTACCCACAGCAACACCCATTTCTACCCACACATGTCAAACAGGCTACCACCTCAAGTTCCCTGCAATCACAGTTCTACCAAGACTGTGGACCTTAAATTACCTCACAGCCAAAAAAACCAGCCAAAAAAAGAAAATTTGACTGCTGTATCCCAGGGCTAGGAGACTGGAAAAAAAACTTAACACCCAAACCAGTCTACAACTCTTCACACCAAACGAGCAATTTTATTAAGGAAATAATATGTGAAGAAGGCATGCTGCACACACACACATTCTGCAGCTGGAATCTCTTGAGTTGATGCATCTCTTCATGATACATAAGGCAGAAAATAATTTGACTCAGCCTTGGAGGGCTGGTGTTAGTGGCTCTGTGATCCTATCAAGCACAAAGCTTGGTAAAAAGCTAAGCACAGACATTAAAAGACAGACTAGACAGACAGAGCTAATCTGCTGAGAATCATCTTCCCCTGCCCTGCAGTGCACTCTGCGGACAAAAAAATTATTTCAGAGAGTCACCAATGTTCAGCCCCACAGGAAGGGTTCTGGATGACCAGAGAGAAGCTGTGAGCCACCACAGCTCATGGGAGCTATCCATCCCCTTCCCTGAGTCCCCCTGCTGCCAGACTGTATGTGTTAGAAGGAATGTCTCTGCATGCAAAGAGGGGACACTCTGCACCACAGCAGAGCAAACTGCTGCCCATTGGTATGGTTAGAAACACCTCTACTGAGAATGCCCCACAAACAGAAAAACATAGGCAGCACCCAGACCACACCATGCTGTCTTTGTAAATTCTCACTGTAAACCCATACGATTTATTACACTTCTGCAATAACAACGAAGCACTACATGACACTGACATACTGATTGGCACTTGCTGGAATACGGAGGTCATCCATACAGAAACAAAAGAGATCTTCCCAATTCCACACAGCTGACCAGCTCTAAGAAGTTATACCTAATTGCTTTGCTACCCCCATGAGCACCTCAAACACTAAACATCAGTGACAGAACAGCCCAACACCTTCCCCTTTCAGCTTCGGGTACAGTGGGTGGATACAGAAATCTGGTTGTCACAAGTAGGACAAGCACCCTGGTTCTACCCTGGTTCTCTGGCTAAGGCTCTTTCCCTCCTGTATTTGGCATTTGAAGGAAGTTGTTCTCCTCCAAAGAGAGGGCATACAAAAGATGCTTCACAAAGGAAAGTTCCTGCCATCTCACTGTACTTGCAGAATAGGATTCCTTCTGCTCACACACAAAGTCAATCATAGTCATACATCTGCTAAATCACAGCAAGATCCTTCCAGAGCACCACAGGTTTTCTATTTCAAGTGGATTAATAATTTGCAGACAAGACACTTTCCTGACCATGCAGAAAAATCATGACATAAAGGATATATCATTAACACATTTCCACTAAAAGATCACACAGAGAGATATATCAGGCGAGATGACTAACCCTTCTGTTAAGAGCAGATCCATGAGAGGAATGAAATTCTAAATTATGATTTTCTAAATACCATGATAATATTTAGTCACTAAATAAAAAAATCTTTCCAAGGCATAAGAAGTAGCGTAACAGACATGCTCTCTTTTCAGGAAATAAAAGTGAGAATGTAATTTCCAGCTTCCTTCCAAGAGAGTGGAGGGACTTTGGTGTAACAGATCCCAAGACTATACAGGTCAAGATAAGAAAAAACCTTCATCACCCTTTTCACCCACTTTTTACCAGTATCACCGAGAGGCTTCCCATGCCTCCATACCTTCTCAATGAAGGGGGATCCTCTTTTTGAGCCAGGAGATGGAGCCAAAGGGACACTCCCTACTGTGAAGAAAGGGTGCCATGCAGGGATAAAGAAATTGGGACAGAGAACCTCAATTTCTATTGTTGAGGGTGTTACTATCAGTCTATTGCTATCAGTCAGTATGAAACGGCAATTCACAGGTGCTGTACAATACAAGGGACAGCTGCACAACTCACAAAACAGCTCTAAAAAAGTTGAGACACCACCCACCTGAGCTAGCAAACACCAGTTACTCCTCTTAATCACAATTTAAGAATATCTCAGAATTAGAAAATTAGGACATATACAAATTTCTAAAAAACATGCTGACCAGAGGTGTTAGGCATCAAAAGTACTGTCAGGAGAGAGATGAATTAACCTTTATCATCAGAACTGCTGCTGTTTCAGACACTAATACATGTTATTTCTGAACAGCGCAAGGTCCAGTCAAGATTGTGGATGTACTCATAAACCCCAGTTCTGTGAGCCGAATGCACACACAGGCGCACTGTTGTGCAACACAATACTTAAGAGGCTCCCTTTCTGCACTCCATTTCAAAGCATATTTTATTTGTTAGCTTCATTTAGAAGGTCCTCCAGTTCCCCTGCAAGAGAGGACCTTGCCAAAACTCAGCTGAGCAGAAGCACTGGATTTGTACCACCACAAAGTAACTATGAAATAAGAATGAAGTACAGCTCTGACCTACATGTACCAAACACGCTAAACACCAACAGACGTTTGTTTGCTCGGGGATTAGGAGATATTTAAGGAACATGATGGTTGTGGCACTTGAACGCCACCAAAAGCTCTCCTAACTGAAAGCCAGGAATCATGATAGATTTAAGAAGTAATAATTCAGCTCTATTTTTTGCATCCAGTTGAAAGACTGTATTTTCCTCATTAAAAGCTTTCAGTACGCTGGCTTGCCAAGAGAAGCTCCTCTGCAAGGCTTTCAGCAGCGCTTTCATTTTAAAAAATCTGGTGTTCGTGTGTCCTACAGGAAAGCATTTTGTGCCTGGAGTTGTAAAGATTTTCTCCAAACGAACTGTTTAATGGTTTGGAACCACGTCCTGTCCCCACGGGAACGCGTACCCTCCTGCCAGATCTCCAATGAAGTTTCTGCCCAGCCCCGAGCCCGAGGCCCATAGCACGGGTTGGGGAGAGTCCCGCAGCCCGCGGCTCCCGCCGCCCGCACGGACCCTCCGGACGCCGGCAGCCGCAGCCGGGTCTCCCCGGGCCGCCGCACACCCGCCCCGCTCCGGCCGCCAGCACAACTTGCGGCTCCACGCTGCTGTCCGCCTCGCCTCCCGTCCTTCCGCCGGGCTCAGCCTCCCCGCTACCGCGGCCGACACGGCCGGTCCCCGCAGCCCGCCCCTCCAGCCCGCTCATCCGCTCCATCACCTGCCGGCGCCGAGCCGCGGAGCCGGTGCGCGCCCGCGGCGGCGGCTGTGCTGCTGCCGGTGCCCGTGCTGCTNCAGCCGCGCAGGTGGGAGCGGTGATCCCGGGGCACAGGGACACCCCCGCCCGGTGCTTGGGGACAGAGCCGGGCCTTCGCCCCCGGCGCTCACCCCTCCCGGAGCTCCAGCTGCCACCGCCGGGGTGATGTGCCGAGCAGTCTTGAGCTGCCTTCGGGCACCTTCACATGTCGCTTTCCAGCGGGACCTGCTCTAGACACGGTGCTTTTCACACTTGCTCCACCCAAAGCAGGCTCCTGTTGAGAGGTGTCCTGTGTATGCGCCCCCTCCCCCCCGTCGAAAATATTTCTCACTCGCGGCATCCAAATTAAAATCCCCACTGCTGCCTCCGCAAAACTGCCAGGAGCTGTTTCCTTCCCCAGGGCCTGGCCTGTTGTGCCAAAGCACGTGTCTTTATCACAGGCTGTCATTTAACATCTCACGGCCATTTTCCAGGTGTGTGGCAGCCGATTCCCGGCAGACCTAATAGCAGCCAATATTACATTTTCTACTTCTGCCATCTCAACTATACAGCTGTGGTCATGGCCATCTCCTGATGCAGAAGTTTTGGCCATATACAGGTAGAAAACCCATCACTGTAACTAGGGGGAAAAAAAAAAGGTATAACTATATTTGCCCAAGGAGTGAGCAGATCACAACTGTAATCAAGATGGACAGGGATTAAATTCTTCCGCTGAGTCCCATGCTATACTCAAGCCATCTTTTAACAGCTTAGCTTTGCTCACAGCACTTCTGGCTCCCAGAAGTACTACCCTGCACAGAAATAACCATCCCTCCTGTTTTTCAGGATTTTCAGTGTGATTTTCAGCCTTCCATGAGCATAGAGGGAGACAGTTCAGAAGACCTGTGTTCCTTGGAGCAAAATGCATGGCCTGATGTCAGTGCCTCAGCTCCCGGGAAGCACAGGCAGTTAATTAGGTGCCAAAATGAAGCACACCAATAGTGAACATACCTAGAGCTAACCCGAAGGGAAGCTTTCAATCTTTGCATCTTTCTGGGGCTCAACACCGCTAACCAGGAAATGCCTCCCTTCCCACCATGATTCATGGCCTGACATCTCCTGAGAAATAAAAAAAAAAAAAAAACGAACTCAGAAGCCCCTTCATTTAAAAAGCAGAGATCAGATTTTGAGCACAGTGAGAGGAGGCTGTGATGGCTGCATCCGTCCCCTGAGAAGCAGAGGGGCTAGGAAGTTCATCCAGGATATGGACAGCACATTCCATAGCTTCTGCTCAAGAGGAAAGAAATGCTCACCAGCATTGTTTTCCTAGGAAAATAAGTAGCTCCCAGACGACTCCTGCCCAAGGCCTCCCCTTCTTTATATGTATTCCTCCGTGCAAAATCCTGAATCCAAAATTCAGGATATTAATGTGGGAGGAGAGGTTGTTCTGAGTCCCCACCCAAAAACTGTTTGTGTTTTGCCCACGACCTGGTTATTACAAAAATACAAAAGAGTTTTGGAGCAGGAATCACACCCTGAGATGCCTCCTTTGGTGTCACTAACTATTTATGCTATAGTCATAAACAGAAAAGAGACCACAGCAGTTATTCTGCACTATCTCCTATCATACTTGGAAGTCCAGAAGGATGCAGCAAATGTGTATCCTATGAGCCACAAAA
Source organism: Irena cyanogastra (assembly GCA_013397155.1). Taxonomy (NCBI): domain Eukaryota; kingdom Metazoa; phylum Chordata; class Aves; order Passeriformes; family Irenidae; genus Irena; species Irena cyanogastra. The sequence goes on from VWZV01001299.1 coordinate 84,239, forward strand.
TATGACCCAAATTTCCTATTCAAATGCAAAGTAAAACGCAAAGTCCTGCCTCGTAAAACCTTGGCAGAACCAGCCTAGGGAGTGAGTAGGTGGTTTCCCCTCCTGACTGGCCTGAGGAGGCACAGTGGAGAGGGAAATGGCATACAGGGTCCCCAAGACACAAGGAGACAGATGAGCTGCTCAGGCTCAGGCAAGAATGAAGTGCCCTGGAAGAGAGCACAGAAACCGCCTCTCGGGCATCAGGGAAGTCTAGAACTATTAGACACCTACCAGCTTGGTGACAGCTGTGCTGGGCTTTTCTAGGTCTGTTTAGGAGCCAACATCCCACTGAAATTTGGGGGATAGGGCCCTAAATCTTCTTAGCTTTTATTTTAAAGAATATTGGTAGCATTTACATATTTTATGCACATACACACAGCTGTGCATTTCAAAGTAATCTGTTGTGCTATAAGCCAAAACAGGATTTGAGTCATACGGTTCTATAAAGATAAAGCATTGATTTATCTAAAGAAATCTGTATAAAGAAAATTGGCTTCATACATATGCAAGAAGAACTACTTAGCACAGATCATTCTCTTCTGCCCCACAGAGCTGGGCATCATTAATTTCTAGCTTGAATTTGAGGAGTACAAAAATGAAAAATTAAGAAAATTAAGGATGGTGGACTGATGAAACGATTTCCCAAGGCAGTAAAAAGAAACCTACAGAAAAAGCCACTTCAGTGCTTAGCTAATAAAGGTGCAGTTGGATCCCATGCCACAGCACGGGGGCAATGCTGCATGGCATTTCTGGGACTGCCATTATTTTTGGCTCTTTCCTTATGATTGTCTCTGTACAAATAAATTCTTGATTCACATTCAGGAAAACAACAAATAGCACAAATCACCACAGAGCCACATTAGTACAAACCAAATGTCACTAAAATCAATTTCGATAATGTCTGAGTATGAGAAGTTAATACTTCAAGGAAACAACAGAATAAAGTTCTTATGTATTAGCTCTATTCCTAAGTAACTGCACCATTTTTAAGCCCTGCCTTCTCTCAAGCATTATCTGCAGAAGCTGGAAGCACCAGAAACATTTGTTCTTTACAGCAGTCACAGATACTTGCATTCTCTCAACACTGCTGTGTCCTGGGCACCAGATGTCTGCCATCCCTGACACACAACACACAAAGATAAAGTTAATTATATGGTACACCTTCCCAGGATCCAAGACTTCTGCGGATCTAATGGGCATCAAAATGAATGTGCATATTTAAAAGAAATTCCTTTAAAAACACAATAAGCATCCAGGACCACATATAAGCCAGGACAACAACATGATGTTCCATTTTTTTCCTTAAACAAAACAACAAACTTCAGGACTCAGCCAAAAACCACAAAAATGACACAAAAGAGGTTTAATACTGCATGGGCATCCAGCATGCCAGGGCGGAGTCAAGGACTGCAAAAGCCATGCTCTGCTCCCAGCTGAGACAGTGTAAATACAAAAATCCCTTCCCTGACCTCCACATGGCTCTCCTCACAGTTCACTCGGCCAATCTGTGGCATTCAGGCCACTGAGATTCCCGAGCCTCTGAAACCACCACCTCCAGAAAGCCCCATTTCTGCTCCACACGCTCTTACACTGTGAGAGAACTGCTGCGGAGAAAACCTCTGCCTCTCCATCTCTTCTGTACACAAGCAAAACAAAAGTAGTTTGGGTTGGTTTGTCTTTTTTTAAAAAATGCAAGTTTAATACTTCCAACACATTGCTACTATAAACAGCCCTGGAGAGCTGAATACCACAGCCCACAGCCAGCATGCCCCTAGAGCCACCCAGGGCGCAGCTGGGAGTTACACCCTTGTCCTTTTGTGCTGGCTGCAAGTTCATGGGGTGTGCAGAACAATTCCAATGACCAAAAAAATTCCAAGTAGCTCCAGGTTTGGCTGAAAACAACCCAGTCCTTAATCTTCAGTGGGGTTTTATGCACAAATTACAGGCTAACAGGCCTTTACAAGAGCTAAACTAGAAATATTTGTAAACACTCACTTATTCTGGCCCATACAAATGGTAAGAAATTAGATGCTTTTTCACTGATTTTTGGGAGACATTCTGATGCCCTGTCTCTATGTGTCAGCCAGCTTTTCATCTGTGCTCCTTACTTACATGGGCTACAGTCAGAGATGTTTTCTACAACAGAAGGCAGGGATTTTTAGGTAAAATATGGAAAGCAATCCATGGGAAATTGTATTGAGAGCTGTCAAGAAATGGAACCCCTCAATTTTACTTTTCTATTCACTTGTCCATAATTATTATTTTTATAGCACTCAAAATACAGTCAGTATTTGTAATGAAAACACAGACATAGGATCTTTGTCCCAGAGGGCTGACACTGTGACTTCCTATGTTAAGGCTAATTGTTATTTAATTACTATTTAAGATCACTAGTCTCCAGTAGACTCTCTTTCTTTTCTTTTTTTGCTTGGTGGTTTCCTTGCAGTGGAGTAAGGTAGGATGACTGTATTGACAACCCCCTCCCCACTGCTCCCCACAAGCCCCTTTCTGGAATATGATCTTCAAAATATGCTCCATTAGCCAGAGGTTGAGCTCTGAGGGCAGAGAGCTGTTTGTGGAAATATTTATATTTAGTAAGCAATCATATTAGAGGTGATTTTATGCATCTGCAGTTTATTTATAAGCTGGTATTTTTAAAAAATCAATTATATATATTTAAAAAATACTCACTTTAAGAGAATATTCCATGAAACTCCAAACCATGATGCAATGTACCTATATTCTATAGCTCTGACCTCACTTTTTAATTATTGTTTGTAGAATTTATTTTAATTTAAATTTGTTTTAAATTTGAATTTGTTTTAATTTATTGTTTGTAGAATTTATTATTGCTTGCAGTGCTTGTAGAATTTATTTAGAGGCTTCTATAAATTGGGACAAAGCCTTCTCACCCAGCAGTTCTCTAATTCAGGTAACTTTGTAGTGCCAGAACAATCCGATATCACATAGCTCACAACAGTGGTGATTTACATGGCATTAAATATGCTTAATTTAATTTCAAAATACAAAGCAATAGCTCAGATTGGAGAGCAGAAACAGATATAAGGAAATGTACTGATATCACTGAAGTAAAACAGAGAGCAATAAGCCAGAAATCACACGGCCTTTAAGCAATTTGCCTTATCTGCTACATTTAACTCCAGCTACATTTATTAGAATGAAAAAAATCATCAAGCTGTCTGTCACATTGGAATCTCTATTTACTGTATGCATTTCTTCTCAGTAATGTCCTCTGTTTTAATTTAAATTTCTGTTCACTTAATACATTTACTTCTTTACAGTGTATGGCCCAGTTCTGAGACTCTACACAGGAACATGCATTTGCTCAAAACAACCTGTTATCACTAAGAGTGTTTTTTTGTTTTTTTTTTTCCAGAGTGGAAACACATTTCTAAGCTTGTTTTTAGAAATTATAACTTGTGGGCCAAATTTAGAATTACATTACCCTCTAAAATCAAATAAAAAGTGAAAAGCCAGGCTTTACTGTGCCTTGAATTCAAAGACTCCCAGCAAGACCTTCACCCACTGCACACAGTCAGACATCTTCTCCCAGATAAACTTTCAAGCACCCAAGGAAAAAATACTTAACAAAGATAGAGTCTCTTACATTACATACTCACCCTTAGATCTCCATTTAAATTCCATTCTTCCCCTCCCCAAGGTGATGGCACTTTTCTCTGCTCCTAAACTTTCTCCTATATTGCGAAATTAAGACAAACTTTTTTTTCCAGCATTAAAGACTATGTTCTGATTTTTCCTTACCATGTCCAAAGGTTACCACTTCACAAAGTATCCTAAGGACATTTTTACTACCAAGAAATATTTTGACAACAAGAATTATTTTTACCTCCACTAAGCTCTGCTGAGTGTAAAATGTTGCACAGGGTGCTCAGCAGCCTAGGGGGATGCAGCTATCACAGGGGTTTGTTTCCTTTGCACAAGAACAGCAATCTGAATATTCTCTGTACACACAGAACACAATGTACATCTCATTATAATCCCAAAGGGTCAACAGAGATGGGAAAGATGTGCCTCAGACCCACTAACCCAATCTGGAGGTAGCAAGGCGCTGCTGCAGGTTGGAAGGGTTCTGCACACCTTTGACTGTTCAAGTCTCATACTGGGATTTCCAAAACTACCAGAGGAAATTGATTTGGACAAGAGACCAACTAGCCCATCAAGGTGTTGCTGGCAATCTGATCCCAGATGTTGGCTCCAGGTGCTCATCCTGCTTTCCCTCACTTGCAGTGTTGGAACTGATTTAGCCATGACCATGACAAAATGGAACACGACCACACATCCCAGAAAAAGCATAAGGGAGATTACGCATAAGCTAAAGACAAGAGAGGGAAGGGCCATGGAGAGGAGGGCTCATGCCAGTTCCCAGCCCCTGTCACTGCCTTAACTGCAGGATAATGAGGGGCCAGGGGTAGCAAGGCTAGACCCTCTACTAAAGAAGGGAGTGCACTGACCCTCAAACACATCTCAAGGTGAGTAACACAAGCTCTAGCACTGTATGTTTTCAGAGCAGACCAGGGAACAGAGTGTTTTACCCCCTTGCAAATATCCAGCAGGATGCTTAGGCTCTACTTTCACAGCCAGCACCCCAGACTGCAGGACTTGTGTAGCAGGTAGGGCTACACAAGCTCTCAGTTCAGGAATTACTTTCTCAAGTTGCCAATTCATTGCCCATATGTGCTTGCTCACTAGGATTTCCTATTATTTTCCCTTCTTGTTAACTACAAAAATAATGTAGGTTACAACAGAGGCTGCCCCCTCCAGCAACCTGTGCTCCACCCTGGAGTCATTTTGTATTACCCTCCCCAGTGTCCTAGACCAGGGCTGCAGAGATTGTGGCTTTCATTTTATGCTAGAATAGCCTCCATTAATGTAATATGCTGTGATCCTCATGATATTCCAAGTGGAAGCCCAGATCTTGTTTGCTTTTTAAACACTGCAAACCATCCTGCATTTCATCTGTGCATACTTCCAGCACATACCAGAATATGCCATCCACTCGCCACTTATTGATGTTTCAAGAGTCTTCCTTAAAACACACATAAAATGTAGGGGAGATTTTGTTCCAGGAGTCTTCTGACCGTTCTGTGCAGTCAGAGAGAGTAGCTCTATTTTACAGACTGGATTTAATATACAGAAACATACTGCATCTGTTTCCAAATATTTTCTTTCTAAAGCCGTTATGAAAACTGGTGCCAAAATGTGCTCATTCCTCTTTAAGGAGGAAACCTAATTTGGGTTTCTTGATCCAGATCATCTTAACACCCAGGCTCAATTTTGCTTGCAAAAGCAATCTACAGGCTCCAACTAATACAAATTTAATCTGCAAGGCTTCCTGCTTGGGCTGAATGGGTCCAGCATTTCTTTGTTACAAGATCCACACCATGTATCAGCAGCATCTGGTACTGATTGCAGATCTCAGACACTGTGCCTATGGGCTCCATGGGCACGATCCTTCTTGGATTTCTGATCCGTTTTGGATTTTTCCCTAGGCTATCTCTTAATCTTGTTGGATTGAAGATTTATGACTGGTCCTTAGTGGTTTTGGGTTGTTTTTTTTTGACCAATCTATGGTAGCTGACCACACTTGAGAACACATCTGGCAGGTCAAATTCTCCTTTTACATGGTCATAAAACAAGAACCATCTCTTTAGTTAAGCAATCTGCCTTGCCATAATGCTTACACATATGACAATCAGGATCTCCTAACACTTGGGATGCACCTCCTTCCCCCTCAATGAATACGTAACCATTTTACAAGGGATGAAAAATAGTTTGCCTTTTGATTGTACTAAGAAAGAAGGGGTATTCCAAACAACATGCCCTTCTTTGGCTTCAGGTTTTCATTTGGTAAGGTTCCAAGCCTTCCTCCTAAGTCAGGAGCAGATTTTGCCATCACTTGAAAGAAAAGAAAAATAAAAATCAAGCTTTAGTAATGACACAGGAACATTTTGATAAATTGGCACAATCTAAAGGTTAAAAGTTCCAGATGCAGGCAGCCTGGGGAAAAATAAGAGCAATGCTAAGTTTAAAACTTATATATTCAATCAAGCTATTTCTCCAGGACACAATTTCCAGGCTACTTTGATGAATGCTGCTGAAAGAGCATGCAGCAAAATGTGACAAAAACGGAAACTCTCAGCACAACCTCACATTCACTTTTTTGTCCCATTCTATGCACCAAGTGAGTCCTCAGAGAAGGAGCCAGGGGAACCCCAGAAACAGTATTCCATGGACTACATACAAACTTCCTCCCTGTGTCTGCACCTGAAACTCCCACACCACTCCTGCACATATCCCATGGGCTCCTTGACTGGCATACTGGGGACCACAAAGCGAGGGAGACATGTGAAGTGACCATGAGAGAGGGTAAAGTTTGGAGGCTGGGTAGTGGAATGGCCCCTGCATTACCAGGCTGCTCCCAGTATGTGTCTGCCATGCAATGAATTAATATGGTTATGTTTAATGCTGTTTTTCTCACATGCTTATCTTTCATACTGGTTCCTCATCAGCTCTCCAATTAGCCTGCTCATACTCACAAGGAAGTTCTCACAAAATAAGAGTTGTGTTACACAGGAAACTATTTAATCACATTTTTCCCAATGAAGCCATGAAGTGGCCCCTTTTTCCTTAATAAATCCCCATCCAAAGTCTTCAGCCCTGTGAGACTTTTTCACTGTTTCAGCTCTAAAAGATAACGCAGTAAGGTATAGTATGCAAAGCTTTATAAGCTGGAGCAAGCACTCCAACCAGAAAACTGGCAGCTCCAGCAGGATTGGCTTCAGACCTTCTCAGTTCACCACAAATCCCAAATACTGTATCTGGAAATCAGACTTCAGCTGTGTGTTGGCTAGATCACTATGACAAAAACAAGGCTGAGGGGATTTTTTGGTTTTGTTTTTGGATTTTTTTAAATTATTTTTTTTTCCCCACATAGCAAGCAGTAGGCACAGGAAAGGACAGGGTTTTGGCTTCAAGGCCTCGGAAAAACAGAATTCAGTTTTTTCATTCTGTCATTATTCTGGAAAACTCTACAGGTAAATAAGTCTCACTTTTGTAAACAGACACCTCTTGGAGATACTTGGGAAGATGGGATAATAGCTAAATTCATAACCAGGCAGGAATCTCCTAAGCTAGAACTTACTCATGTTGCTCAAATGTACTTCTGCAGAAGCAGGTATTTCAAAGAATTTTAGCCTTTGTGAAGGTACTCTGACTTTATAACCATGCACCAGACAAGCAAGTACCTGGAAAGAAACGCTCTGCCATAAAATCCAGCATTCAATAAAGTGCTTTTCCCCCTGAGAGCTCAAGCACCTGCAGAAAGTGAGCTGCTGTCATCACCTCCCTGTCACTGAGGCCGTGACTTGTTCACAGCATGGGGAAAAGGCTTGACCAGGACCCAACACTTCTTAAGTCCACATGTGCTATCCATTAGGCTGTAAGACCCTGACAGGAGGTAGATACATAAGTATCTAAGTCATATACAGTTCACGAAAGCATAACTTACAAGTCAATGATTTAAAATAGAAGCATGCGGAAGAGAAATGGAAGGTAAAGACGGAACCAGCATGGGCTTACTGTAGACAGTAGCATGAGCTACAAGCAAATGCCACTAAAATGTGAAGAAGTCAAAACTTTACACGGAATTTAAACTAGTTCTTTACATTGGGTTCATGCTGGATTCTTACACCAGCTTATGATTCCATATATAGCACAGGATATGACTTTTTTTTTAATCTAGAGATCTTCACTTAACATTGCAAAGTCATGCATGATTTTCCTGACGTAGGACATGGACAGTGGGTCCCAGGTGTGCTGCTCTGCATGTTGAAGATTATATAAAAAGGGAGACTATTACTTTTCATATTATTTAATACTATTATTGATACTATCATTAAATGACAGAATATCCCTGAGGCCGGGAAAACCTCAGGGAGTGTGGGAGCTAACACCTGGACTCAGGATTGGTTTCCTTGGTTATTAGAGCTGGCTGAATGGTTCTAACAGATAATGATATCTAATTTAATTACATATCAGACAAAACACTTCTGATTATTATTCATCCAGCCAGGATTAATGAATTTCTAAGTTGTTCTTCCATCCTAAATTTTTCTACATTCTCATCATTTACCTCTTTTGTTTTGAAGCTCATCTGAAATCTACCAGTCTGAAGAGAGATGTTTACTTCTCTAACCTGCATGATTTATTTCTTAGTGACAATGCTCCCTAAATTTCTTTGCACAGTTTATGATTTGTTTCTCAGGTTATCAGAGAAAGCATTTAAGACAAAAAATCATTCTTAAAAAACACTGATATTCCGCCTTCTCATCCACTATATAATATGGAGTCCTTTTAAAGGCAGAGCCCTTGTTGGTTTAGAATCCATACACCAGCCATTAACTTCTAATCCATTTGGCATCTGTACACCTTTTTTTAACTATTATTTCTTTCACCACAGCATAACTAGTGAACTATTGAAATCCGATTTATTTTAACCATGTAGTTCATCCTGAGGAAACTGGATTACTAAATAATTTTCTGCTCTGCTGTATATATCACTTACTTTCCAAATGCAGGCCATAACAGAAAACCAGATCAGGGATTAGACTATTTAGTGTATTGCTGGGACAGATATGCAGCGACATGAGGAAATTTGGAAGGCAAATTGAAGTGGGAAGGCACTCCAGCAAAGCCCACGGTGTTAGGGAATTGTCAGAGACGTCGGGCAGAGCAGCAAGAGAGCTGCAGTGCAGAGCACTCACCAGCAAGGAGGGCAGAGGGGGCGAGGAGCAGACGAGGCTGTGAGCCTTGGTGGCTCCTTCAGTAGCTGCAGCCACGCAGGTGTGACATTCCCTGGGCTACCCACGAACAGAGATCCCAGCCCAGGGTGAACCAACCTCCTCACACACCTAGAGCCCCAAACATAGCTCCTTTCAGCCAGGCAAGGAATAATCTCCCTGTGATTAAGCATTAAGCTGACAGCTAATTTAGAGAGAGTGAGGTCTAAACACAAGCCCTAAATGAAGGTGGTGATGAATGTAAGGTTCAAACCTTATAAGGTTCAAACGAAGCTTCCCATGCAGCAGGAGAAATGAAACTAAGAATATTTAGTTTCCTCTAAGGTCTCTAAAAATTTTTCCCAGGAACTTAACATTCGGAAACTGCTTATCATACTTCTGTTAAGGCAGAGTTTAGGAACAAGTCCTGCCTGGCCAGCAGCAATTATTAAAAAGCAATTCTCACCTATTTAAGCTTTTAAAACCTACAGAAGAGCTCACATTTTTCTTACAGTTGCTATGACTCAAAAGTAGATGGCAAATCTTGCTTTGCTACCTAATGCCTGCTGGCTTTGAAGCCAATGCAAATACTGCTTTTTTATTCACAGGCCATTGTTTTCAAAATAAAGCACTTTGGGGAATAAGTGTTTTACTTCAATTAATTGTGTTTCCTGTTTGGGGAAAAACAAACTAACAGGTTTATTCATTTAGCGAACCTGACAACTGCAGATTGCCCACTACTATTTCAGAAAAAATATTTTATCAAGAATGTTCACCCACAAATTCAGTAAATGTATGGGATTTGCAAGACAACCCAGTAAGGCCATTATAGTGAATCACCAAAGGACTAGTGGCCATCAGGAGAGGAAAGGAGACAAAATTGTAAAAGGATTTCCCTAAAGCCATTTTCATGTTGCAATGTCAAGAGCAAATTTTTCTTCTACTAATGTCAGTTTGGGAGAAAGAAGGAAGATAATGACACAGGCAACAAAGAAAGAAATTTATGCCCATCATGTTTCAAATCCTGCACCTGAGCTTTAAGGAAAACAAAACAGCCTTTATCTATAGTTACCATTTTTATACTACAGTGACTAAAAATGTCCCTTAAATTAAATTACTAAGGTCCAAAGTGACCACCTTCGAGTCATACTAATTTTAGCAGCTGTTTATGTGGACAAATAATTTGAAAATTGTGCTGTTACTAACATCCATCAAACAAACAATATAGTTAGTGAACCCAGGAATATATGCATAAATCCTTATGGAAATAGATAACACAATACCTTTGTTTCCTAGGTCTTATGAACCACTTAGACTTGGTATTTAGATTTATCCTCTGCTCTGAAGTTCCAGCTACTGACATAAACTACAACTGGTAATTTCATTCTTAGAGGACTGGATTGTAATCTTTTTTACAATTGTCACATAAGGGACAGTTCCTAGAAGTCCTTCAAGTTGCACAGATAGAGAAGAGAGTCAGGTCTTCATCAGCACTTCCTTCTTCACATTCTAGAATAGCCACATCTACCCAAAATGCACAACATATTTCTTGCTTCTTAAAGGGATTAGCTATCACACTCCACAAGCCTGAGAATCAGATTATATTACATATATACACATCTTAAAAGCATGTAAAGAAACAATTTTCACTGCTGTCTTGCAAATTCCTAGATAAGACAGGCTAAAATTCCCGGTTGACAGAACCCAGAAATTGCTTAAAATATTTATATGACATTGCCCTCTAGAGGAAACCGAGAAAAATCTGTTTTAGTAGAACTCTTCCACAGATGAAAACACGAAATGTCGTTTTCAGCAGAACAATTAGTGTCTGCTAGAAACCATTTTCAGTGAGAACATCACACACTGGTTTGGCTCCATTTGTCATCCACGACTTTTCAAGACAGAACTCCCCAGCCTTTAGCCAAGGGCTCTGTATCCAGATATATGGTGCCACAAAATTTACTGGCTACCACGTCTGTGTTTTTCTCTTTGCTACCAGAATAAAAATAGCCCAGGCTATGAAAAATTGGCAAGCACTCAGTAATTCTTTAGTTATGATGGCAAAAAGAGACACTGGTCAAAGAGTAGGAGGATGGGAAGGAAGACTTCCCTGACTTTTGTTTCATAGAATTGTTACCCTGCTAGCCTGAACCTATTCCAGTGAATTGCATAGGAAACACAGGTCAAAGTTATTACTTTATTAATCAATTATTTATTTTGCCAGTTGTTTGTTTATTTAGGTTCTTTTTGAAGATCATCTGGTTATCCATAGTACTGACAATGGATAGTCTGGAAACCAGACCTTGACACCTTTTTAAACAATAGACATTAGTCTAAGGCATCAGCTGAAACAGTAACCTCTTTCAGTCATGTTTCAACAATTCTGGTTACTTTTGAAAAAGCCTGAATCCATTTTCCATCTACCTCTAGTTTCTCACATTCTTGTTAGAGATGCTTCAGGATGGGATTCTTGGATGCTCTGGGGTGAAGTTTGCTGCTAATAATCACCATTTGCCTTAGTCTTGTCCTGTTTTGGAAGGTACAAGTATTCTTGTACTGCCCCAAATCTTGTGGTAGTGCCTGCTAACTTGTCTTTTCCCTGTTGCTGGTCTGTTAAACATGTTTCCCTTTGGAGGATCAGGTAATCTTGCTGAACATCATACATTTTACCCAGAGGAAGAAGCAAGTACAGTGAGAGATACTGCAGAGTCTGCAGCTGATACATATGCCCTTCCCCTCTTAGACGACATCTGATAAAAAGGAGACAGAAAAATAAGTTTAAAGGAGCATGTGATACTGCTTGGAGCTGGAGGCAAGTGTCACATGATCTAAAAAAAGCAATGAGTTTTCCATATTAAAAAAATCCCATCCCAAAAGCCATCCACTGCAACAGCTGTCTCTGTGATTATATACCTGTCTCCTTGCTGATCTCACCTATGTCTGTTGTAGTTATCCTCTCAGTTACGTCCATAGATGGCAGGTTCATGTTGACAAACCATCTCTCTGAGGCTGATGTTGAGCCTCTGGCTGTGGAACTATCTCTTGTCCACCATTTTCCAACCCTCCCTGCTCCTGTCCTTTCCAGTCCAGGCCAGATTTCCAGTGACAGGGGATAAGTGAGTTTTAAGCTGACATCACTGTTAATGCTTTCAGCTCTGAAGGGTCACGGTTCAGCTCTGGTCCATCTTCCAGGACAGCAGCTGTCACACCCAGAGGCTGGCAAGAAGGTATGATCATCTCTGGCTTGCAGAGCAGCTGCAATACACACCTAAGAACAAGAACGCTGCTCACTTAGACTATACTGTAAGGAAAACTATTTGAATGAGGACTGCAGAAGCTGTTCCTTTCCAGACTCATGACACATGAGTCAGTACAGGTGGAAAAGGACAACCTTCCAGGATTCTCACTGCCACTCAGTAACCTGGCTCCAGTCACCTCCTCCTTTTGCAGCAGCTCAGAGCTCCTGAGAGCTGATTTTCAAGAAAATCAGTCTTCAGCCCACAGCCTGCATATTCTGGACTCCCAGAATATGAAGACAAAGTCACATTTATAGTTTAGAAGATGCTGTGAATGACTGCACACAGCAAACTGGTGTGTTTGGGCACAAGCATTATAGAAAGAGTAGGCATAATGGGCACAGAACATTCCTTGCTTGTGTCTTTGAACATCTGTATTTTTAATTATTGATGGCTAAAACACTGTTCTGTGCTAGCAAACTCACTGCTGGAGAGGCTGTGAGAATAACTGATGCTGTGGTTGAAGGCCTCACCTGTTACTTGGCTGAGCAGTGGAAAAAAGTGACTCTTATTTTGCACATTTCAGCAGTTTGCCAATTAGCTACGTTCTGCTGCACCCTGACTGTACCTCCAGATGACCCGAGAGCATGAGATGCTTGCTGTCTGTCAGGCTGAAAATCCCACTCAGGATGTAAAAGGGATCCTGCTGGCACTTTGGCATCAGGGTAAATGACAAGGCACAAGACTGACTCACCAAAACAGGTTGTTCCCACAGTGGATGAGGGAGGGAAGAGCAGGGAGGGCAAAGCTCCCTCCTAAACACTGGGCTTGTTCTCTTGTAATTACAGCGTGGTCAGAACAGCAAATTAACTGGAGAGGCACAGCCATACATTGGGCAGCAAGGTACAGATTTCTAAGCAGAACTTTCACAGCTCATTGAAACAAAAACAAAGCACAGAAAAACCCCTTTCTATAATATCTGAAGTTTTTACACCACCTCCTTTTTGGCCACACCACCAATCACTGTCCAAGTTTTTCAAGCCTGATGCAATGCTTCTGAAAAGCAAGCGTGCAGAGGCTAGGCTGGGAGCAATTTTGGCAGATGACCCTGAGGATATTGCCTAGTTATACATGTATGCTCCCGGGGAATCACAATTCCTAGAGAGAGGCCAGCTCTGTTGTTCAGTGCTGACACTATGTAGAAGGCAATGACGGGCATATTGATCCCAAAATTTTTGGAAAAAAATGCAAACACATAGAGGATGTGAGCTATTTAAATCAGTGGAAGTCTTTCCATCATTTTTTATGGGCTTTAGATAAAACTCATCTGAGCAAGAAGATAAATAAGATGCAAATTTGAGGCAGATGAGGGGTTCAGAAAATGTGTTGAGGAGGCAGTTGGGGTGATGGCATGTTGCTAATGGTCACTGCTGCAAGGGAATGAGTTGTGCCCCCACAGAAGCTTGGCACAGGGACATTGAGAGGGATGGCAGGAACTGGAGGATGAGGAGAGGAAACCGAGTGAACGCACACTCAGATTAATAAAGCAAAGAGGACAAACCAGCTAAATGATCTCTGCTGAGTCTGGGGATTAGTGACCTTCTATTTAAGACTTTGGCTCTTAAGAGAGGATTTGGAATAAAGCTCATTTCTTCAGAGCAATTTATTTCTCAACACGTGTGGCTAAGTCTGCTCATACCTTCCAGGAAACATAAAAGAAGGGTAGAAAAACATCTCTTTCTTAGTTTCTTAGTCCTGCTATATTTTAAGGGAGGGAGAGGGAGGAATTTATATCCACTATCAAGTAGGGGATTTATATCCACTATCAATGTAAAATACAGCAGCCATGCTTCAGAGGGGACTGCATGCTCCAGACTTCAGGAGCACAGTGAGACTTTGGCTGTGCCTTGCAAATGTTAGACATGCATAGGCTTTCTCTAATTTTGGGCAGGTTCAGCACACATTTACTGTATCCCAGCTCACAGCAGCTCAACAGGATGAGAAAACACTCAGCCAAAATCCCTACGTGCTGCTTATTTTTCATCCTCAGGGCTCGTGCACCAGGCAGCTTGGAGGGCACACCAGCACAAGGCTTCTCATCCTTGCCCATGATAACAAGCCCCAGGTTTCAACCTCTGTGCCCTGATCCATCACTTAGCAGCATGAAGATCGGCAATATGATATAAAAGAGGAAACTAATTCAATTCCACAACAGGTTGGGGGTATTTTTTAGGTCAGTTATGAGAACTCTGTTCCCTGAGACTGCATTTGGAGGCTGCAGTCTCCAAGACCACTGCATTTGTTTTTCACTGTGTAGTCAGTGCTGTTAATATTTTAACAAGGAGCTCACACAGCAGTGTTTGCCCCTTGGCCAAGGGCAAAGGGACAGGATAAATTTCCATTATTTTTCCTATTAAAACAAAAATATTTTCTTGTGGACATAATCAAGAGAAGGCCCTACTAACACCAGGACAAGCTGCTGCTTATACTGAGCAGCACTTTGTGTTGGCAGCACTTTTGCTTTAGGAAGGAGGTGAGAAAACACAGTAAACCAGAGCAATCGATCCATGCAACCTGACATGCCTGGGAGGTGGCGGTGCTGTTGGACAAAGCTTTCTGTGATGACCAGTGATGGTTTTCTTGGGGTGATTTTTCTGTAACAAAAACGATGTATAAAGGACTGTCAGGAAGATAAATCCCCAAAAAGGTCAATGAAACACAATCCCATCATAGGCAGAGAGACCTTAACCACTCCCTTCCACCATAACACAGGCATTCAACCCAACACCCAACCCTACTAAGGAATGGATTTGTTACCCAAAACGTGGCCTGAGGGCTGCAGCTGATGTGCTGAGGGAGTGCAGCCCTTGATCCTAGCTCCTACAGTATCCCATCCCCACACATCAGTAGGGGCACAGGGGTGCATTTTGAACACACTGCCGAGTTAACAAGAGTGCAACAAAATCTTGCAGATGCTCCAGAGACAACTGCAGCTGCCAGGACTGGGACAAAGGAGTCATGGCAAGGACAGCCAGCCTCCTGAGGCAGTGAGAGTGCCTCGACACAGCATGGCAGGAAGCAGTGCCTCATGGAAAATGCAAAACTGGAGCACTTGAATTTGGAGGGGAAGGATGCTCCTCTCAGCAAGAAAATATTTCTATTGCAGGAGCAAAGCAGTTTATGTTTCAAAAATAATTCCATTCAAACTTCTGAGGAAAGGGGATCTCAATTTAAAAAGTGCCTTAAAAGGTGTGCCCTTCAGAAAAAAGCAGTCCTCAAATCATACTCAGATTTTTGAGCAGCTCTTCTCAGGCACAGCAAAGATTTCACTGCTCCCAGCGCCACAGCACATGCACTGCTCTGCAGGTACAGGTCTGCTCCTTGTCTGTGGGGCTCACAACACAGGAACAAAGAAGATTGCCTTTGTGAAGACCCCTATTCAGGGCAGAATTGGTCTCTAATTACAGCCAGGAACTGCACGATTTGCTTCCAGCACCAGCAAGAACTCTTTTTTTGACAAAGAACGTCAAGATTTCACCCAGCATACCAGGACTGTTAATGACTGCCACAGCCGGCAGCACAAAGTGCTCTGCACATTTTGAGACCTGTAATTTTGCTGGACATTTTGAATTGTCCTCTGTAATCAGCTGCTAGCACTTTCAGAGAGGCAGGACTGTGCTTAGAATGTCCATACCAAAATACATCATCATTATCACACACCTACTAATGGCACTGACGTGTGAGGAGGAGCAGGACTTTACCTTCATAGCTCCAGCTATCCTGGAGGCATGAACATAAGATCTGCAAGCATTCAGGAAAGACCTTGGCTCTTCTGAAAACCCTCAGTTTCAGGTAAAGTAAAAGATTTGCCTTCAGTAGTGTCACTTGAAGCTCCCTCTCCATTGCAAACCTGATTCCTGAAGGTCTTTCTCAGCATCTTCAAAAATAAACTGAATTCCCTGAAATTTGGCATGCCATATCTATTCTGAGGAGGAGTCTTAGCAACTCCCCCCAGGACACTGACTAAGAGGAGAGACTAAGAAAGCACTGTGAAAAGGTATGGCTGTCAAAACATTTCTCTCTTCATTTTTTTTGGAAGTAGCTCCACTTTGTGGGTTAAAAAGAAGCCAGCCACTTCTCTGACTGTACGCTCACATATGGCAATGTTTGGTAATTTTTGGCAATGAGAAAGATGATATCTTGAAGGAGGGGTTGGGTTTTCTCAATGACAAAATTATAACAATATCTCATGTTTCTACCACATTGTCATCGCTGGTAATGTATCTTACTCTGCTTTTTACCAGAATGAATTTGAAAATCCACTTAGCACTGATTTTAAAGATTAAATGTATATGGTCGCTGTGTCCAAGCACTGCAGTTATGCTTGATGAAATTCATAATCAAATATTTCAAACTGAATTATATTCACGAAAAAATATCTTTTTTTTTTTTGCAGTGCTCCCAGGACTTGCTCAATGAAACCCCATTCAGTTATGTTCAAGAAATGAAGGATTCATTTGTCATCTGTAGAAATACTAACAGACTCCCTACAGTAAGTGAGTAATAGCCCCAAATGAGTAGAGTAGATCTAAAATACATGGGAAGTTGTTGTCTGGGGGAACATAACCCACGTATTTTGGAGATACAGTTGTATAGACAGAAGATAAATAAATAGGCAGAGTTTTGACTAACCTTTGTTCAGTACTCCAATACAGCTCATTTCCCTGCAATTGTGTTTGATAGACACATACAATTTGCTAAGTCTAAAGAGAGCAATAATTTTCCCTCAATCACTAGCATCACCAAAAATGACACCACCTACATTATTCCTCTTTAATATAATAATACCCTGTTAAGCAAAGAGCTTTGATGGTTTTATTACTGCATAATGCTTCTCTAAATGAAAAGAAAGAAAAAAAAAATAAAAGAAACAAGTTCAGCAATAATCAACCCATCTCTTCTGTTTATATGGAAATCAGGTGGAATTCAAATAAATAACTTTTCTTTGAAGCAGTCATAGTCAACTCTCCTAGCAAGGAGAGACAGATGAGTGGTACTCACAGCTGGCTCCTCCACTAAGTGTTGTGCTGCTCTTACTGTGTCTGACCCCATCAACACCCCGAGACCAGGCAGGTGCCAAAACAGCCCTGTCTGTCCAGGGCTGCCCAATCTGTTCCAGCTCCAGTCATCTGCCCCTGCATCCTCTAGAGGCTGACCACACCCAGAGGACAGCCAGCAGAAGGGACTGTGTGCCCTCACCTCTTCTCTCTTCTTTTCTGGTGTGTTGGTTTAGCCCCTTGGAACAGGGAGGTTTTGGATGGCATGTTGGAACTAGAGCTGAGTTTACATGAAGACCAGGGTATGTGAGAACACTCCTGCAAACCCTGCTGCAGAGGTGGGAAACAGCAGAGCTGTGAGACCCCCATGCCAAATCCTCCACTGTTAAGGAAATAAATCAGAAAATTACCTACAGCATCAGTGTGAAAAACTCCTTCCTCAGGCAAGATGGGGCTGCCCTGGAACACTTGGAAGGTGTGGAAGAAACACATAACCAGTGATTTTGCTTGCCCAGTCGAGCCTGGTGCTGCAGGAGCTCAGGCAGTATTTTACTTTCACTGGCCATGTGCAGACTCCACAAAGTAAATCACACCACGAATCAGAGCATCCACAGCCCCTTGTATCGACCTGGAAGTGTTTCTCACACATCCAGAGAATAATTAGGCAGTCAGAAATTGAGTCAGAACTACTATTTAGTGTGCTGTCCTGCCCCAACAACACCTTGAAAAACCAAGGGGGAAAGGGCTCTGCTACTTCCACCACAGCAGCAGTATGTAATTCTCTAGGAAAGCTTCTTCTTGGCAGCAGTCTTCCCAGAAGGCAAGTTGATGTTGCCTTCCAGCCTATTATAAAGCTAGACAGAATTATGTCCCTTCTGAGCACCCCAATGGAGAGAGCTACTAAAAAACTCAAAGCATCCTCAAGTACTCCAGATGAACAATGTGGGAACATGGACCTGGAGCTGCCAGCCAGCTCCCTGACCGGAAAAAGCCAGCTCTCCAAACTGGGAGCATCCTCAAGGTCCCAAACTGTCATCCATCAACATCATCCTTGTCAAGTAGGAGTCAACAGTCAGGCGAGGATGCTTTGGATGCTGAAAATAAAACAGGTTTTGACTACGAAATGTCCTAAATTTTGGCCTAAATTGGATGTAGAATATTCTAAAACAGGATTGTAATAACAACACTGGCTCCACACTACCAAAACTCTGCCTTCGTAATGGCCAAAAAAAGTAAGGAAAATGGAACACTTGGTTCTCATTAGCTGCAGCCACAGCTTGCTGGTTTAGTAACAGAGCTTTCCAAAAGGAACAAGCCCTAAATTAAGCCTTCAGGGACAGGCCAAAAAGGACAGATATCCAAATATTTTCAACTTCATTGGCTATCATCCCTCATTTTGCATTATTAATGAGATAACAGTATTGCTGTCCACTGCAAGCAATTCCCATGAATTTAGAAACAGTGACATCTGACAAAGGGGAAACAGCAAACTAACTGCCTTTTGCGACAAACACTCTCAAATTCAGAGGTGCCACTGATTGATACTGCCACAATAACAATATTTATATACTCTTTGAATCACAAGCTAGGAATTACAGGGGGTTGTTTTCACACCTGTAAAACCATAGAAGGTTGAGCTGCCCAGCACCAACAGATTGAGGAGTCACTGCTTTTATTCTGCCACGTGTCAGAATTGGGAGTGATGGTCAGTCCAAACTCCTGCCACATTCAAGTGAAGCGATCCTGCCTGTTGGGATCACTTCACTAGGACTTTGTTTCCAAAAGTGTCCATCCCCAAAATAATTCCATTTTGGCAAAAGGGGAAGGATTTCATGCTCTCGGGTACATTGTAACATCAAGGATGAATGAACATTTACATTCTCATCTACAGCAGAGAAAGGGTTTTGCCTTTGCAAAGGGTAATGTGAGAAAGTCTGCCAGCCCACAAAGTGCAAAACTGGGACAATAACTGATTTTACAGCATGGAATGGCTGAATTTAAAAAAAAACACCACAAGAATACTCTATATCATTGAAAGAATCTTAATTTTTGATTTGAACTCTTACAGATTTCAAGTTTTCTGGGTCAGGAGACATCAGAAGAGAGCAAATGCATTAAAATCAAAGGGAATTTATTAAAATGAAGTTGTTCCTAACTGGAAAACACAAAAAATGCCTTGCTTTGAGAAAGTCTCAGACAACATTTAGCTGCCAAAAACGCTTCCCTCAACTGAAATAATTCAACAAAAATGTGAGCACCTGTAAAAATATCTTCTAGTTCTGCTGTGTCTGTGTTCATTTTTGCTTAAGAAAACAGTTTTATACAAACCCAGGGAGGCTCCTATTTTAGTGGAGCCCCTCTGGTGATTATGACGTATAATTTTTTGACCCAGTGACCCCTGAAAATTTTCCAGTGGAAGTGTGAGTAGCACATGTAGGCTAATTATCAATTTGCTTTAGTTACCTATTTTCTTAAGAATGAACACGGGGCTCTCTCAGGGGTTGGAAAGCAAAGGTCAAAACCTCTGCTCCTGGTCTTCCATCAATATGAACTGTGACTTGCACCATGTGGCACCAGAGGCAGCTGCTGCTGGTGGCTCTGCCACCCTTACCTCGCTCCGGTGACATCCACACCGACCATCAGCTGCCCGTTCAGAGAAAGGATCTCGTCTTTCAGGCGCACTCTCCCGCACTTCCCAGCCGGGCTGTTCTTCTTCAAGTCTGTCACCCAGATGCACCCGACGTCGAGCACAGGCCCCTTATGTGCCTTCCTCTTCTTTCCTCCCCGACGCTTCTCCCCATAGTCCCCCAGAGCAGGGATATTCCCAAAGCTCAAGCCCAGGACTTCATTTTTCCGCATCTCTTGGGCCAGGTACATGGTGCAGATCTCCGTATCCAAAGTCCCACAGCTCCCTGGCTGCAGGTTGCTCTCGTCCACGGAGAAGTTGAGCTGGATGTACTCGCTCAGCTTCTGGACGGCCGAGCGGCAGAGCTGCTGCTCAGCTCCCTCGGCCCCCTCCCGCCGGCTGTTCTGCAGCCACTGGCACAGGAGGGGGAGGAAGACCCCCGCGTTGTCCTGTGTGATGGGCATCGCTGTCCCTGGGCATCCCCTCACGGCATCAGCCCCGGGCCCAGTCGGCTCCCTTGTCGCCCGCCGTGGCCCCCCGCAGCCCCTGGGGACATGCTGGAGTGGGGCTGCAGGTGCAAAGCAAGCTCCATCTAGTCTCACGGAGATTTTTGGGGGGTTCCGGCTGACCAAGAACGCAGTCAAGGAAGGATGTTTGGTGTCAAGGCGCTATGAACAGGCTGGTGGGTCAAGTTTGCGAGTGTCTGTGGCTCTCCAGGTCTGCCTGCCGCCGATGTCCCCTCTCCGTCGAGAACAAAGCGTCCTTCCCACCACGATCACCACGGCGTCTCGTCCTGCAAGGGCAAAACAGCGTGGTTAGAACTGCCAGAACCGCTGCAGGCGCCCGGCAGCGCCGGCTCGGCGGCCCAAGGCCGGCTCGCACGGCCGGGCCGCTCTCCTTCTGCGATTTACCACTTGAGGGCACCAGCTGCTCTCCGCAGCAAGGGAATTAAAGGTCACCATTAGCTCCTGACCTTCGCGGTGACACGGGATTGCAGAGCCCAGGGGATGCTCCTGCCGCAGCTCCGGGGCTCTCACCGAAGCGGAGGAGACGGTCCTGCCAAACTCGCTCCAAGGGCCGCTGCAGAGGCACCGGCCTCACCTGCGACTGAAGCTGACGGCTCTGCCGTCCATGCCAGTGATTTTGGGCTGGGATGGGCTTAAACCGGTCTCTTCCCAGACTTAGCTCCCCACCAAGCTGCACGAGGGATGGGCAGCAGCAAACACGAACGGTGAGGACACCAATGGGGTCCCTCCCTCCGTGGCAGCAGCGGCTCACAGCCACCTTGTGGGTAAGGCATCTAAGGGAAGTGACTATCCAGTTTCCTGGGAAAAGAGTAGGGCAGGTGAATTCCCCAATTTCCTGCAGTTTGGGGAGGAAGACACACAGGCAGGCAGGAGTCAGTGGGAACCAGGGGTTAGCAGGCAATAGGGTGAGACGGGGCTATTTTGCCAGGATCATTAGGTTCTGTGAAACAGTAAAAAGCCCTGACAAGAGTCAAGTCTGGTTGACTGGATTCTTTCACGGCTTTATTTTCTAGCAGTGGATGCTGCTCAGTGAGCTGTGCAGCAGGAAAGCCGAAGGAAGCAGCAGCTTTGAGCTTGCAGCCTGCAGGTCTGCTCTTGCAGATGTGTATGAAAGGCTTGTGTTAGGTAGAAAAGCTGTAGAAAGAGCATATAACGCCAAAAGAATGAGAGTAGAGGGAGGCTCTTGCAAAATGCTGCTGCCCAGAAGCTGTATCCAAAGGTCTGGCACCTCCTGGCTGTGGGGCCATACCTAGATGGACAGGAGTGACCCCAAGAAAGCTCAAGCAGGGACAACAACAGACCAGGGCCACGTGATGCCTGTACAGGAGGACACCAGCATCTTCACCAAGAGGGTGATGTTAACACCAGTGGCTCAATGGAGACAGACATCAGCTTGGGAAAGGAGGAACAGGCCCCCTCTCTAGTGAGAGGGACTCCTGAGTTAGGTTCAAGGCAGGAAAAATAGGGAAGAAAAGGGGAAGAATAAAGACAGAAACTGCTCAGGCACATGTCTAAAACAAGAGGTCATAATACAGACATAGATTGATTAGGAGGTAAGGTTAAATCCTCAGAACATTTTAGATACCTAATGCAACACTGGTGAAAATGTGGGGGTTTTTAACACAGAACTTAAGTCTTATTTAAGATCTCATATTTAAGACAAAAGCAATTCTTTAACTGACATAACTGGAACTTACTGTTGTAAGACCTAGATCTGGAATATTGATCTAAAAATGCATAGCTTATATGTGGACCAACAAAGAGAAAGTAGAGGCAGAATCTCTTGGCACACTGAGGATGATGTGTGTATTTGCTCTGAGGTCCAGAACTCAGGAGGAGTAAGAACTGCTAAATTATCTGGTTAATAATAAAGGCAGAAAGCACAAAACAAAACACAGGGGAGGACACGACAAATCCTAAATCAATAACCTGATAACAGCTGACTCAATAGTAATGGGAAAGTAGAAGCATGAGACATCTGCTAGGAAAGGAAACCAGTAGGAGATATAAAGTCCTGGTGCCTTCAGAGCAACATTCTCACATAATGGATGGGGTCAAGTAGTCAGCAGGGAAGTGCCTCCAGAAAGAGATGCGTTGGGGGTAAGAAGGTGGAGAGAAACTCATGTAAGAATGCCTGTAAAATCAAGGGATTGGGAACAGCAAAACAGAAATGCCTGGCTTCAGTACATCTAAAAAAAAAAAAAAATCTGCTAGGAGAGAATTAATGGAGAAGAGTTTAAAGGAAAAAGAAATCAAGGTGAGCTGTAGTTTCTCGAAGAAACAATATTTTGTGCTTAAAAGGCACAGGCACAATAGCATCTCAATGAAGAAGGATCAGAAGACTTGGCAGCATCATGAGCTTTTTATTTTCCTCAAAGACAAGAAGAAAGCACTAAAAGGTTACTGAGCACGAGTTAAAAAAAGTAGTGTGAACACACAGGCAAAAATAATAGAAACATCAGGGTATGAAAATGAAATGAAACTTGCAGAAGATAAAAAAAAGTTACCCTTTACATGCATATTAATACCAAAAAGGCAATCCTTAAAAATGTTGCTTAGAGAGAAAGTTATTGAAAAATTACACCAGAAGAAGCAACACTGGTTTGAGTTTTGCTTTAGTCCTTGTTAAAATTACCAACTATGCACGGGGGATTAGTACACAGTGTGACACAATATCAGTGCAGAGGCATACTATCCTCTTCTCTGCCTGTTCCAGAGTAAGGTATCAGTCCAAGTCAGGTATTTCCAGTCCAGCAGAGTGGGACAAGCCACCATTTAAATTTCCTACAAAACCAGCTAAAACCATCTCAGACAGTTGGTCACTTGTGAGAACTCAAACGGGTAAGGGGCCAGAATTAAGAACAACAGCAAATGCAGTGCCTGTCGTCAAGGGTAGAAAAAGAAGCAGCAGAAAAATGTGACATCAGTCAATCTACCATCAATCATCCTAAAAACTCCAAATCAAACAGAGAAATAGTTTGCATGTATGTGGAAGAGAACAAAAATATAAGCAGCAGCAGACGTAGGAGGCAAGAATAAAATCATGTGAAATCAAATTAATTTCTTTTCATAATGGAGAAGTTGTTGGATGTCATTTATCTGGGCTTTATTATAGCTTCTGTCACTGTCTCAAACAACTTTCTTATAAATATACTAGGGAAATGTGATTAAATGAGACTACTATAAATCCATACCCAGGGAGTAGTTATTAATGACATTCTGTGAAACAGAAGGACACTGCAAGTGGAGCTCTGCTGGATCTATATAGTCTAGTTCTGCTCAGCACATTCATTAGTGACCTGGACACTGAAAGCGAGAACACATATCAAATCTGCACGAAGCTGGGCGTGTCTGCAGACACACTGGAGAGCAGGATTAGCATCTAAAATATCTTGGCAAAAATCAGAAAAACATACTCTAAAAATCCGGGTGGAGTTTACCAAGGACAAATGCAGAGTACTACAAAAGGAATATCTCACTTAGAAAGGGTTGGCTATGTGGCAAATCTTCGGCAAGAGATGCAGCATTTTCACAGAATCACAGAATCACAAAATGGATTGGGTTAGGAAGGAATGTGCTCCCAAACCCCCTTGCCACGGGTAGAGACACCTTCCACCAGATCAGAGCCCCACCCAGCTTGGCTTTGAACACTTTCCAGGGTCTATAGGGAATCATTCCTGTCAATTTCAGCTGTTGCAGAAAAAAGGGTCATTGTCCCAGGATGTGTCAGTGGGGACAAAGGTAACAAGGCATATGAAGAATTTCCGTAGCCTCACACAGGGCTGGGAAGGTTTCAGCAGCAAAACTGCCCCGTTGGGACAGAGCTCTGACATGACTTGCCAGTCTTGAAAGTGTGAATTACTAGGAAATAGTCAAAAAATTATGGCCTGCTAAAAAGGAGAAAGTATTGCAGTTACGGTGTGAGAGCACAAGTTAAAGGTCCTCATGTATTTTAAAATGCCCCACAGTGACCATGAGGAGAAAAGCAGTCTGTTCCTATTGTCCATGATGGAATAATGTATGTGAATCACTTCCAGGTAGATTTAGGGTAGTGGTTAGACAACACTCAGAAGGATGAAGAATATCAAGGCACTGGGGAACACCATCTCAGGTGCTGGAGTCTCCACCACTCATGTTCTCTGCAGAACATCAGAGATCTGCCAAGAAAAATGATTGGATCCAACATCTGTTGGGTTGTGGGAGACATTAGATCTCTCCATTTCAATCCCTCTTACTCTTACTTCCTTCAACACATTTTTTTATCCTAGTGAGAGTACAGTAAGAGGTCATTTAATGGATAGCATCCTCTGAGTTATGACAATGACACCCTTTGTTTCAACAGCAAACTTTAATACAGCTCTCAGAGACCATACAGGGTTCAAAACCATTCAAGCTCTAGAGAAGATTGGACCAGATCATTCTTTGAGGCCCTTTTTGCCTAATAATTTAAGAAGTTTTGTTCTCAGCTGTTTATCAGTTTTGACATTGGGTAGACATGTTATGGACTGTCTTTTGCCAACTATCCCCAGATCAAAAGCACTGCCAGGGTCCCTGGAGATCTTGGGGCTCCTTGAAAGCAGCTCAGAGTTGTAGCTCAAGTCTCCAAATCTCCTCTGCATTGGCAAAGGGCACTGATGTCGACTTCAGCTTCAATCCTGCAGTTAGCCGTCTGGGGCGTTCAAAGGCATCTGCATTCCACGCAAAACTCATCCATCATTCATTTAGCAGCATTGCTGGAGGGCTCTCCCCCTCCATGCACACACATCCCTCCAGAGACAGAGGATGACAGCCCCCTCCATGCCGCCGGAGGCAGGCAGCCTTCAGAACCCCATTCCTTCTCCCCACAGGAAAAGCTGCGGGCATCGATGCGCTGCAGGTTGCCTGTCTACGCCCCTGAGCTCACTGCAGAGCCACGGCAGACACTTAAATTAATCATGTAGATAATTATACAGTACTTTCAAGGGATTTGATATTCTCAAACAAAACCTTCTGGCTTTGGAAAAATTACTCCAGACAAGCATAAATAGGAAACGCTCCTTCCAGATGTAACAGACAGCACAGCACTGAGCTGAATGCCTCTGTGCTGGTGAGAAGAGTGGCTCAGGTGTCCATTGCCAATGGAAGCCAAAAATAGAAAGGTGGTAAGCTGTTCATCAAAGAAAAAAAATGGACCTGCCTGATAAAAATGGAAACCTCAACGCTAAGAAGAAATTTATTTTTACTCTTGACTTCCACAGAACAGGCTCAAGACCCATGTGAGAAAATTTCATGGAGTCACCACCACCTTGCTTACTTTCTGTAGGTGGCAGATCTGCCAGACCACCCCACTTACCTTGCGTCAAGTACAGACCTATGTACAAAATACTCTAATTTTATGCCCACACGGAAATTGCCTAGACTTGTCTGGAGTAAAACAAGCCAGAACTGGGAATGGGCAGCCCCCTGGGCCCGAAGTCCCCTGTCCTGTGAAAAAGAGTCCCCGTTCCTGGGGACAACTCTCTGCCAAAGAGATTTTGTCCTGGTTGCTCTGAATCCCTCTGAGGCTACTGATTCACACTCTCTGGTAATTAAATCTCCCATCTTACCTACATCTCAGTAGTGCGGTCTGTTGAGATTTTTCATTAGCAGTTTCAAGGATGAAGTGAACTAAGATTTTGCAGACAGGATGTTTGCAAGCACAGAACATCTCAATTGGGAAAGTATTGGGGTGGAAATGTCAATTAATACACTGAGTGCAATATGGAAACAATCCTGTTCAAATAGAAGGATGATGATGGCACAGAGACAGCATGACTATCTAGTTTGAGGAGGATCCACAAAGAGGATCAGCCTTTCATGGGATTTCATCTTAAAAAGACTCTCACCATGCTAAGTACTGTTTTTAGGGCTCAGGCTTACACCCCACTGCTGTGGCAGCCCATGGACTGAACCCAGAGAGAGCCAACCCACAGCACAGGACAGGCACCCTTCTTTGCAAGAAGAGAAGCTTTTAGGCCAGATGCTCTCAGAGGATCAAAAAGATGCTGCAAAAACCTTGATAGAAGCATGGTCCCCTCCCACTCAGCAGTGCCAACAGCCAAGTCCCACTCCTTTCCATCCAACCACAAAACAACCGGCCACTTTGCATGGCTGCAGCCTGGGTGCCTGCCTCTTCCCAAAGGTGTGCCACCAGCACCTGGTGACCAGAGCTATCTGGTCTCCTTCCTTCCTGGTGTGCCACCAAGCCACAAAGACTCTCCTGGGCATCATCAAATCCAAACCCCAGCTATCACAGCAACTTTTTCATGCTCTAATCAATAAAACTCGCTGAATTTCAAAGAAAGTAAAGAACACTTGCATCTCTGATATTTTGCTGGAAAGCTGCCCCAACACTTCGCATAGTTGGAAATGGTCTGTATTCTGGCTTAAATGTATTCATAATCAGTTTATACTCTCAGACATGCAGCTTCTACAGCTCTCTGCTCTTCTTAGTGTTTATCAGCTCTTCTCACCTTCATCCCTGGAGTATTTACAGCCAGAAAAATCAGCTTTTACCTGCCCTTGTTCCACCCAGCACGTCCACATAAGATGTGCTCTCAAAGACTGAAATACCACCCACGTAAATAAACTGGCTATCTCCTTCTCCATTCCTCAGTGAAAGTTTTTAGTTATGGCTCAGGAAGTAATACACTTTCTTCCTTTGTCTCCAGCCTTGTAGTTCAAAATACCAAGTTAAACATACTTTCATGTAGGTGAAGAAAGGCTGCTTCTTTGAGGCCTTCTTAAGGCAGCAAAAAAGCTGTCTTAAATGACTGCTTAAGGAAAAATAAGAATATTTTCTTTAAATAAGTTGAGGCTGGAGGTGTCAAAAAGCATATGTGGATATTCCGTGCACAAACAATAAGCTTTTTTATTTTCTGACAAATTGAGCTTTTTCTTCCTATGTTGTCCTTAAAGGAATGATGTAAAGAGCTCCAATAATCACTGTTTCATAGGGGCAAACAGAAATGTAGAGGGTCATTAAAATGTCCCATCACTGATTTTTAAAAGGTGATTTGTGCAAATGGCCAAGACCCAATCCTCCAGGATAACCCCTTTGGCATTTCCAGCCTGGCCTAAACTTCCAGAAAAACATACATACAGTTATTCCAAAAATTGTTTTCATCCCATGAGTGAGATGACTTTATAATTGCTTTAAAGGTTATGTTTGACATATACCGTAAATCTTTCTATATATATATTATGGCATTGTACTTGTTTTCCTGAAGTCATCTGGGCATTTCAGCACCAGAGAAATAAATCTACTACCAGCAAAAGACATTCACGTACTAATTTCTATTCAAGTATAGCTTCTACTTATTAGTTAGAAACCAATAGCAAAAAAAAAAAAAAAAGGCAATGATAGGAAAAATATCACCTCAGAACAAGGTTTTTCACTAAAAGACACGCTGATGTTTAAAGACGGTTTTGCTGTAATGATCTGAGGTCTGAAATCCTTCAGGACAGCAGGAAATCTGTTTTATTCTGGATTACCCAGTGATACAAATCAGATCCGGGCATACGGTTATGTTTCTGCTGAATTAGCCAGAGTGCACATTTACAGGTCAGCTTTATGCCAGCCGTAGGAAGACTTCTGATATTTGACCTGGCAATAAAAATTTAAATCTTACACTGGGAGGCTTTGAGAGATTTTGAACAAATCTGAATTGACAGCAAATTTTATAGCAGTCAGCATTTTACATTTCATGGCCTCAATGCTTTTAGTACAGCTGTAGGAGCCCTAAAGCTGGATTTTCTGCACAGTCAAACCACAGCCTCAGGTTTGACCTCTACACAAGTAACCAACAGGAATACAGGAATATTAAAATTGGGATTTTTCTTATTTAACATCAGCTGAATCCTCATCTGAGCTTGTCGCCATGACCTCCATTTCTGGCCAAAGGAGAGGAACAGGCACTCTTAGGAGGAAATAGTTATCTGGCCTCTTGTAGGTCTGTACTTTCAGACTAGATGCATGATGTCTTTCAAGTGCACTTTCTGCTCCACCACCTAAAAAATGTGTGGCCAAGTAAAATAGAGGTATCTGAACATGATCAGATGAAACTTGCTTTAAATCAGTTAACCAGGCAAACTGGGCACAGAAAAAATCTAATATAGGGTAGCTAAATAAAGGCAGTGGTGAAACTGTATCAATTCTTGCAGACAGGTTGCCTGCAAAGCTTTCTTAACTGCTTTGATTTTCAAGTATTTATGTCAACTATATTAAAGATCAAAAGACCTGTGCAAACATCTAGACTTACTAAATCAAACCTAGTCATTGCCAGGACATTTACAGTATCAGCCCAAGCAAGCTCTAAGAACACAGAACAGTTCACCAAGAGGACACTGAAACTGCCAAGCGTAGACATGCAAAATTCTTGCAGGAAGCATTACACTCTAAAGGGGGGCACAACAGTTAGGTAAAAACCCAACCATATACTTGGATTTGTTTTGAAAACCTCGCCATCAAATAGCTCTCTACAGGAGTTACTTATTTCCAGGTGCTCTCAGAGCATCCAAAACACTGGCAATTAGTAAAATCTTTCCTTAAGGAAACGAGATTGTGCCCGTTTTCATAAAGAGGGAATGAGCTACAAAAAAGTAGGCATGCCATACAACCTCACCTGAAGCCTTTCTGTAGGCACAGGGCCACCGGAAAATTTCGTAAGGACCATACATGCCCCCACTACTAGGCATCACGTGAAGCACCATGTCCCACCAGAGGATGGGAAGAGAGCCAGGCTCTCCTCATTCTTTCTACCCTTGCTCCAAATCACCTGGGTGCCCTGCAGGACTGGATCACTCTCAGTCCTGCAGGGACAGTGTGAAGTCCACAGTGGCTTCCACCACAGTATTACCTCAAAGGCCATAGGGTATGTCTTTGTCAGCAGCACTGCCCAGGAGGAGCTGCCTCAGTTCTCACAAAACCAACCAGTGCCTCTTGGTAGAAGCTGCTTATTCCTTCCAGAGCTCTGAAGCCATCCACTTCTTCCTTCCTCTTTATGTCCATACAACATAAGCAAGCTCATAAAAAGAGACACATTTCCAAAACACATCAAGAGAAATCATACCAGAAATCAGGAATCATGATATCCCAGAAAGTATTTCCCACTGGACCAGGAACATGGTGGGATTTTAATGATACTACTAAAAATGACAGGAATAGGTGAAAGCTGAAGAACACATCCACTGTATGTCAGAGTTAACAGTGAAGCTCTGAACCATGGTGTTCACCAAAGGCTCCAGCTCCCACTCCAGGTCAGACAGCATAAGCCTTTCCCTCACTGCACGTCCCTGCAGTCTTGCCTATGTTTAAGAGGCTGGTGTCTTCTGGGGATAGCAAATATGATGTATTTTGGTATGGCGAGCAGTCATGCAGGCAGCCCTGTTCTGAAAGCAAGGAAAACCAAAGCCAGTTGTGTTGCAGATGGCAATAAAATGCTTAGCCAGGGCTGCAACAATACAGCTTCACAGTTTTAGGTCTTTTGTGTATTAAATAACTAGGTTGTTTGACCTGCTTGGTTTGGTAAGGAAACCTCCCAAGTGCACTTTTCAACATACCAAAACTGCTGTGTTGCAAGAGGAGATTTGGAGACAGACGCAGTGGGCTTTTAAACTAGAGAGACAGCTGGGCTCAAGTCACTGGGCTGCATTTTCCACCATTTCCATCATTCAGATGAATTAAAAAGAGACAGCAGAGGAGGAAGCATCCATCTGGCCATCCATTATTAACGAGAGGATCAAATCTAAAACTCTTTCTGATACTGATAGAGAAGCTCTTTAGTATGATGAAATTATTCTCTTTCGTCCTCACCCTCTTTATACACAAACTGTCTCCAGCAGCTTCTTCTCCAAGTCCAGGTCAGGTGGGAAAATGAAGCAGCTTTGCAATTTCTAAGTGACTTTCTAAATCTCTCTAATATTCTTATTCTCAACATACTTTTGAGTATTGAAGGAAGACAGGCTTGCCTTTTTGCATTCATTTAAACGAGAACGAAACAATTTACTTCAGACAAGATTAAAAATCACCTAATTCTCATATGATCTAGTGTCCCAGACTATATCAAAGCAAACTTCTTTAGCTGTCAGGTCATTAAAACTACTTATCTACCTCTAGGCCCTTAAAGACTATTCAGTCTGATAGCAGAAAAAAAAAAAAAAAGCTTGTTTAAGGAACCAAGTTATTGCAAGCTTGTTCAATGATGAAAGAACTGTATTTAAAGAGTTTCCTAAAGAATGGTACCCATCCAGTTCTGCACTTATTCAGCCTCCTCTGTACACCAACATGCCTAATCATCCTTTGGATCTCTTCCACTTGCTGAACAGTTCAGAGCTGATGCTGGGAAGCACCATAATGAATTTTCAGAGTACTCAGAATTCATTTCTGACACAATTTATAGAAGTAAAAATCTGCAGTAACATAATTACTCAGTGATGCTTTTCTGGATTTACTCTACAATTGTGTAACCACAGAGGAAATCTAATTTTAAGTATGCAGATTCCAAGAAACATTCCTTTTCCAAGTTTGAAAATAGCACAGCTCTATCACATACATACACACACACACACACACACACACACACACACACACACACACATTTTCACACAGAAAACCAGTCACAGCTACAGGCATAAGTACATAAGTAACAGAGTTAGACTTCACATTTACATTTAGGCACCTAAATAAGTCACCCAGTTTTTAAAGGCCCTTGCTAACGTCACCTACTCCTGTATGACTTTGAAACGAGCCTAACCCTAACCCTAACCTATACCTCTATATCCAAAACCCCACATTTCTCAGTTGCAAGGCTTCCTGAGGGACTGTGCTTCCATGTAATGTTTTGAACACTATATAGAAATTTACTGTACACTCCAGTTCTGTCTGACAACAACACTTATATTAAAATAGGGACAAAAGTAGATCTGTAATCATTTTTAAATGCTTCCACTCTTCTTAAATGCTTCCAATCTCCCTGTGGGAAAGATCTCTGTAATAATTATTCATAAAACAAGAAAATGTAAATAACATGTTAAATTTGGACTGCATTGTCTGCAGGAGTCATGCATCTAGTATTGCAAACAAAGCACAAACATCTCATGTTCCAATACTGTGATTCTATATTGAACAAACAAATGTCCCCAACAAACTGTTTAAATTAAATGTTGATAAGCACCAAGAAAACAAACAGCTTACAACACTGCAAAATGAATACACTTGGAAGGTGGACTGATGGGATTTCACCCTGTTACTGGAAAGGCTAATATTTTAAATAAATAAATAAACAGTTTTCTATTTTCCCATAAGTTTGAATTAAGACAAACAAATTATTATTATCAACAGACATAACAAGACCTATTTCCACATCACTATTCCCAAAAATCCATTAATCATCTCTAATCTGATTGCCTGAGCACTGGAAATAATTAACAGCCTGCTGTGAGTGCTCCCAAGCAAGTGTGCCAAGTAGAGCTTAGGAAAGGACTTTCAGACAAGATTCTCTCCGTCTTGGCTTTGGCAGTGTCCTGGGGTGACTTTATGATGCTGAATTGTATCCCCATTCATCTGTTTAGCCCAGAAATGAGTCCTGCACCTCTAGGACAGGTTCTGAGAGCAAAGGGGAGAGAAGAAGTGCGGAATTTGTTATCACAAATTGCCCTCGATGTCCCGCATCCTGCTCCCGGACTGCACTGTCTGCAGCAGGGACAGACGGCAGGACAGAGCTCTCCTCTGCTTTTAGTTAGTTTTGAGCTAGCTGAGGCAGAGAAGTTTCCCGGACTGTGGCTTTCTCTTTCTTGGAGCCGATCAGCCGTGCTCCGGACTGAACACCCAGAAGAGCAGCGGGAGCTGTGTCCCACCGGGGCCGGGCCGCGGCGTTTCCAGCGCCGCAGGGACCGACAGAGACCGAGCGAGCCGAGCTGCAGCCCACGGCAAGGGCTCTCTCTGAATCTGCCATCGCTGCAGAGCAGTGAGAGGTTCCACTGTTCAGTGTTACTCATTTTTTCACGTGTGTGAGTACTTTGCTTGTTAAATAAATAGTTTTTTCCACTTCTCTCAATGACGGGCAGCTTGAATTTGCTTTCTAGAGACCACTTCAAAAGTTTCCTGCCAAAATTTACCCTAAACAATGACAGGCAGATCCTGTAACGCTGCTCACTTACTTATCATCACCAGTGTTCTTTCACTTCCCACTCAGCTGAGAGGTGAAAAACCAAAGGACTTTCAGATAACAGTTTACATCTCTACCACCAATACCTACCCGGAGGCAATATCTGCATTTCCCTTCAACACTGCATAGTTACACTTCATTCCTTCTCCATGAAAGGTTGGTCCAGGTGTGTGAAGCACTTTGACACATCAGCAGAGCTCAGCTTTCCTCCTTTTTATAGCCCTGACAGGCAAAAGCACACATGAAGTTGACTGTTCAGCACCTCCTTAGGGAATGTAACTCCAAAACCAGGACATAGCTTCGACCACAGGACTTCCACAGACGGAGGGTGAGTCTCTGCAGCTTTAATTTAGTTCCCATTCCTGCTCTCAGATCAATGCAGAGGTTCTTGAGGCACAAAGGGTTCATCTGTGACCTCTGAAGGACACAGACCGCTGAACCTTAACAGTCATTGCTGCCTCTGTCCTCTTGACCTCCAGCTGAACTACAGCAGCCTCCCAAAGCATGCATACCAGACTGAATTTTTCTTTCCCAAATTGAAGGTTAACCCTGTTGGTAGAAACTCACTGGAAGCAAGAGCTATCACCTCTCAGAGAATAGACGCTGCTGATGCTGACCACAGCAACCATTTCTTTCATAGCATCATAGAATGATTTAGGTTGGAAAAAACCTCCAAGGTCATTGAGTTCAGCTTCAGCACCTCAGTGTCTCTCCTGCACTGAGGGACTCGAAACTGAGCAGGACTTAAGGTGCAGCCCCAACAGTGCCCAGCACAGAGGGGCAGTCACTGCCCTGGTCCTGCTGGCCACACCATTGCTGATACATTCAGGATGCCCTTGGCTTTCTTGGCCACCTGGGCACGCTCCAGCTCATGTCCAGCCACTGTTGACCAGCACCTCCAGGTCCTTTCCCACTCAGCAGCTTTGCAGCCCCTCTGTCCCTGGAGTTGCAGGGATTGTTGTGACCCAGGGACAGGACCCAGCACTTGGCCTGGTTGAACCTCACACAATTGGCCCTGGGCCATGGATCCAGCCTGTGCAGATCCCTCTGCAGAGCCTTCCTGCCCTCCAGCAGATCAGCACTCACACCCAGCTTGGTGCCATCTGCAAAGCGGCTGAGGGTGCTCTTGATTCCCCTTGTCCAGATCATCAATAAAGATATCACACAGGACTTGCCCCAGTACTGACCACAGCAGCAATGCCTTTCTGCAGTCAGACCCCTTGAAACATGAATCTGGAAACCTCCCAAGCCTCTTCTGAGCTTTCTCAGGCAATGTGTGATCGTGCTTTTGGAGGCAGCTGAATTTTACGGCTGTTTCTAAAGTTCCACACAAGCAAGCCCAGGATGCTACTCTGGTTCCAGAAATAACTAGATGGGATAATCACTGCAGTCTTTGGTCTAGTGCCTTTCAAACAGAGTTTTTTGCCTACTTGAAAATTATTTGTCAAGAAAAAGGAGCAGAGAGTGCAGCTAGAGATAGAGCAAGCTTCTTAGAATGTAAGGGGGATTTTACCTAGCTTTGGTAATTGTGAAGTATTTGCTGCCATAAGTGTAGGACCTACCCCAGCCAGCAGAGCCTGTGCTCTCAGGGGAAATTCAGAAGATGCTTGCCTTCCTGAAAGTCTGCACACAAAGTTCATCAGAATCCAGATACTGCAACCCAGCCACGCAGAGCCTTCATCGACTTCACTCTTCAGGAACGCTGTCACCACCATGTATTGCTCAGGACACACACCACATACCACCTCTCTAAATCTGCACAAAGTCTGGGGCAAAGGTTTCACACACAGAGGTTCCTGTCATGGTAGTTCTTTCGTATCTCTCTGTTGCTTTAGAAGACTTCAGTGCTGAATTGAGCCCCGATTAAAAATACATAAATAAATGTTATGCTCTATAAATAATGATTCAATGCTTCATCTTATCATGTGCTTTTATGCAATCATCATCTCTGCAAAGACAAGGAGCAAAGCCTGGAGAGCAAAGTCTTGCCTTCATGCATTTTAAATATTCAAGTTTCTGAGTCAATGTTCTTACTGGGCTGAATGAATAAAAGAGGGAGTCCATTCAGAGCAAACACATACAATAATCTTTACTATCCCAAACAGTATTGGTGTATTAACCAAACACTGGACTTAAAGACACATCATATCCTATAATCATATTCATGTGTTACGTTGTTCAGATGTGTGTAACTGCAGATCCTATCTATAAGAAGCTAGGCAGGCTTTCAGAGACATGCCAAAAATTAAGAACATGCAACAAGCTGACTCCCCCACATAAGCTCTCATCATAATCATTCCCTGTAATAAGATGTAACCACTAAAAGAAAAGACACAAAACAGAACTACCACACCCCCTTGTTTTCCCCCCAAATCTACCATTAAGCTCAAGCTTCAAAGTGGGCCTTATTTAAACACAACAGACTTTTTAAGACTAAATATAGTGTTAATACAATATTGGACTCAAATACTATAAATTAAATACACATTTGGGGATATATTTCAAGAAAAAGGCAAGTGCAGCATAGGTAAAAGTCCAGTTATAAAAACCTAAAGTATTAATCCTTAAGGAACTATGTAATATTGCTCATATCAACAGACTTACAATGTATCTGCTTTATCATGTGCTTAGAAACATGCTTGAGATCAGGAGCTGAAATATGTGTATGTTGTCACCAGAACATTCCCAAAGACTATATTACATATATCAATGTTCAGCATATATTTCAGCATTAGAAAATTCAACCCAACTCTTAGTGTTTGAAAATACCTTTTTTAAACACTTTCAGCTTCAAAGTCACAGCATCCCAAGCAACATATTAAGATGCTGTCAAAGAGAGGTAGTTGATAGTCATATCACTGCACTATGTATCTATGAAAAAAATCACTTTTACTGGTAACTAATGTTTTACTGTGAGGAACCTGCAGGCAGGGAAGACTCAGAGCCAACAAGAAAAACAACCAAGAAAAGGAAATACTCTGAAATTGCAGAAAGAACCACTCTTCCCAAGCGGGAAAGCTCATGAAAAGTTGCCAGCCAGCATTCGCAATCCTGCAGCCAGGAAAGCCAGAGCGTGACAAAGTGTTATTCTTTCCACCAGTGCCAGAGAAAGCAGGTACAACCTTCCCTGCTTTGCTAGTCCCACATTCTCCTGTTTTGGCAACAAACAAGCATGGACCTGATTAAATACATTTCTTTTGCAATAGCTGCTAGCTGGTCCAATTTGGGCAGGGCGGATAAAGAGAGGAGGAGCAGGGTGTCACACACAACTTTAAAAAGACCCCATGAAACCTGAGCAATCCCCTTCACCAAACTGAAAACAGAGGTGAGGTGACAAACCCAGAAATCACCTTCACACTGATGGCAGTGAGTGCCAGGAGATTTGCTCCACTGAACCTGATCTGCCCTTAGAGGTGCCAGTGAAAGGTGTAGCAGCCTCTGTCTCGCACTGGATTATTCAGTCATCTTCGAAGGTCTTCCTTAGCTGGCTCAAAGCCCTGTGGAAACTGCGATACATGGAGGCATTTCCTCAAGGGGAGAGGCGAGAGCATGGTGGAGACCCTGCACTGTCCCTGCTCTCCCAGGCACCCCGGGCAAACCTGCAGCCCCTGCAGATCAGACTGTCTCAGAGCTCCAGCCAGGTGCTAAACCAGGACTAAAACATCTCAAATGCAAACATAAACTAATGGCATTGCAGCACCAAGAAGTCATGTGGCAACAGCAGCTTTATCAGCAGCCTCAAAATCAGCTGGGCTGACCCCTCCAACACCATCCTCAGGGGGACAAGGTCCTCTCCTGTCTGTTTTCACCTACTTTTCTTCCATTATTCCACTAAAACATGCAAGACTCCCTTCAGATTACTGCATTTCTTCATATTTTCAACTTTAAGACAGTTGAGATAATACCCAGGGCAGGAGCCATCCTACAGCTGTGCTGTGTGCAGAGAGGCAGAGACATGCCACAATCCAAACTTCACCCCAAAATGATTTCATAGGAAAATGTGCTGAATGAGACTATAAAAGACAAATCAGAAATTACAATTACAAACTGCAATTAGAACAGTGATCATATTTCCTGGAAAAGGTATTCTTCTTTAATTCCCTTTTTGATTTTACCAGAGCCACGAGAGCCCTTGTATGAACTCCTGTTGTTACAAAGCATAAAAACTCATTCAATTATCTTCACATCATCTGGAAAACAGCAACACAACAGTCTTGTAACTCTGGGCTTCGTCAGGTGAACCAATTTGGTATCATAGCACTTATTTAACATATTATAATATAATAGTTTGTAACTTTGGTTTCACTTTCTTTGTTCTGTCCCATGATGAATCACTGGGTAAGTACGTATATGTCAGCACAGCACTTTGTTTCTAAAAGCTGATTAAAAATGCATTCTTTAAAAAGAAATATATGGAAGTGACTTTGGAGGCCTAGATTTTAAGCTTCTTTCATTTTTTTTTGACATCTGTTTGCTGAGTGCATATAATTTCTCCCTTGAATTATTTAAATGTGCCAGTACTTTTTCCATAAAACGAAAACTGAACCCAGATGCCCAGCTTCAAGATGGAAAACCTTAAAAATACAATAAAGTAGAGTTAGTAAAAAAATGGAATTCTCATCCAGTGGGAAAACCCAGTATTTTAAAGAGACATATTCACTAGAATATAATATTTAAATTCCTGTGAATGTTCCAGAGAATGGAACTATACTATACTAAGAAATCCCCAAATATTTTCTTTTCTTTTGCCTTTTTCCCTACCTTCAGCCTTATAAATCTGAAGAGTTTGTGTGTCTGATACTGTTCTTGCAGATGAGGCTGATGACCACACATCCTCATCCTGCCGGTCCTCGACCCAATGTAAAAAACCCAACGTGCATTGCAGGAGCCAAGCCTGAACAGGAGATGTTTCCCCTTGAGAGGAACAATGTCCCACAGGAACTGCCACTGCAGGCTTTCCCATAAGGAGCAGCTAATTTATGGACTCTCTACTCCCCACAGACAAACCACACAGATGGAAATTTTACCCTGCTTCTACAGAAAGCCTAAAAGTGCAAACTGTAACAAGAATCCATTAAGGGAAGAAGCAGAATTAAATGGGATCTCTTAAAACCATAATCTGCCAAGAGATATTTTGGATTATTTTGAATAGACTTGACACACCAGGTAACAGTATTTTTCAAAGAAAAAATTAAGCCCTTGTTTAACCCATCTCAGCTACTCATCCCTGGGGTTTCCAACCTTGCAGTTCTCCTGGGAATAGGCAGGTTGCTCACAACTTCTCTTCTTGCATTTAAACACCATATTCTTACATTTGCATTTTGAAACTGCTAATCTTTCGTTGGAAATTAATTGTACTTAGGAAAAAGAAAAAAAAGAGGATGCATGTAAGCTTTCTGGACTGTCATATGAGAGGGATAAATATAAAGCAGAGTAGTTTCCAAAGCACAAGTACAACACTTGAAGAGGGAGAGGGAAGAAAATGCTGAAAATAAGGTTGCTCAGATAAATTATATTGCACTTCATAATTTTAAGGTGGACAGAGATCTATGAGATTTAGTTTCTGCCTCATTATCCATGTGCCCACAGTTCATTAGGGCACCAGCTCACCCCACAGCCCCTTGGGGCAGCAGGGACTTGCAGGAGTGGAAACTCCTTCCCTCAGACCTCAACTCGGGAGTGCAGGACAACAAACAAGGGACTATAGCCTGGTCACAACCCAGACCAGCTCCAGCACACTCAAGTAAAACCACTGAAATGCACCTTAATGAAGATCAAGCAAGCGGTCACCAGTCTGCCTCTGCTTCAGACATCTCAGGAGTGTGAGCTGTGATGCTAATCTTTACATTTAAGGCAGTAAAGGCTTTGGAGAGCAGAGATTTCTTTAAGACAGCAGACGGAAATCCAGCCACGCTGCCCTTTTCAACTGGCATGCAGTGAATCAAGAGCAAGACCATGCCCTCAGAGAGAGGTTTTGCTTCCTTCCTCCAACAAAGAAGACCCAGTCTTCTCCCTCTCTCCCCATCTCTCTCCATCTCTCTCTCACACACACACACACACGACCCAGATACTGTCTTTCCACACACCTTCTCCCTCCTCTGCCCTCTTCCACCCTCCCTTCCTACCACCACTGCTTTGGGATGCTGCTATAAAAACCTATCCTGCTCTACTTTCCATGACTGAACAG
The DNA here is from genome assembly GCA_013397155.1 of Irena cyanogastra. Lineage (NCBI taxonomy): Eukaryota > Metazoa > Chordata > Aves > Passeriformes > Irenidae > Irena > Irena cyanogastra. The sequence goes on from VWZV01001299.1 coordinate 122,915, forward strand.
CCTCACCAGTCTGAACCACAGCAGTGGTTTGGGAGACTGAAGGCAGAATTTTCAACGCCCTCAAAGGACATTTAGAAACCAAACTCCTCATGCTAAAAGCAATGGTTTCTAAAAACCATAAGCGGCCTCAGCAAACTTCAGACTTGCTTTGCAAGTCACTAGAGTAGAAGCAAACCTCATATGGCACCAAGAAGCAATTTTTTGTGTCTTGGAAGCTACACAAAACATTTATTGTCATGAGAGTGGTGAGAACATAGAAATCCAAAATCTGACAATCTATCTAGAAAAAACATTCAGAGCTCAAGCCAGTCATCACGACTGAGCAAGCTCTTTGCTGGATGTTTGGGAATGTACAATGTGCTCATATGCTCTCTCATCCCAAGGATTCAGAGGGCAGCTGGTCTGGGCAGGACCCCTTCCACTGCCCCAGGGCATCAGCCAGGCTCGAGAACCCGCCCACAGAGGCATTAGTGCTTGTGAAAGGGAAGGTGTAGGAGCATGCCCTGGCAGTGAGCAGAGCAGGAGCCTCACAACAGCCTGGTTTTGACTTCTTGTTGACTGTCAGAGGCAATCACTGAGCCCCAGTTACCACATGTCTGCTGACCTGCATGAATTGTTACCCAGTGCAAACTCCACTGTGTGCCTGAGCCGGAATTTCCCTCCAAATACAATAAAATGGCTCACCCTCAAGTCACCTCTAATTTTTATTGCCTGCTATGAACAAGGTTGCATGCAGTGCTGTGAACTGTCTCTTGGGGATATTAGGTTTCAAGGTCTCATTAATCAGCTTTCCATTGAATAATGAGTTTAAAAAAAAATCTTTGGTTTTACTTACATATATACCACTTGTTGGACAAGAGTGACTCAACAGTGGAAGGAAATACCTCATTTGCAGCTCTGTGCAACTCAGAGTACAACCAGGTGCTGAAAAGTATGAGACCTCAAAAGTCATCTCTGTCTTGGAGATAAGAGATATCTTGGGCAGTAATAAACAGAAAAATCTTCCTGAAGCATCAAATAGCACTTTTGTTCACACTCTACTGAACTACAAAGTCTTACAAAGCCAAAGAATAAATGCTGGTTTAACATCACAGAAAACAGTTACTTTTTGAAGCTTATGACCTGCTTAGGGTCAGGGCATTCCAGTGCAGCTGTAAATGTGTTATCATGATTACTACATGTCTTCTTGGACTCACATTCAGCAGAAAAATATAAAATTAATCTCAAGACCTGCCAGCTTTAGACTGCCCATTTTCTGAAGGGCCCTTAGGCAGAGAACTTGCTGTTAAGAAACCCAAAGGTCTGGAAAAAATCAAAGAGACTTTTTGCAGCCATGGGGATCTGGATCTTATTCTGCTCTGGTTGAACATAATTTTTTAATGTCAAATATTCTTTGCATTAACACGCTTTTCTGTCTCGGGCAAGGACAAAGGAAGGTAAGACTTCTGCTTTCTTGATTTTAACCTAGTATAACCATCTTCAAAGGCTGACTGCCCTTTTTCTGTCACAGAAAGCACACTAACCTAGTTTGCAAAGTACCTCAATGGGCCTGCGCTCAACCTCCCTGCTTGAAACAGTGTTGGACAGAGATGGCACATCCCTGTAGATTCCTGCACAACAATCTCCACTGTTGTGGACTCCCCAGCCTGTCTGGCTAAGTGACCCCAACTTTTATGGTCAGAATTTTCTTTTCTAATATCTGAATTATCCCTCCTTTTGCTGCAAACTTATGTCCATGGGCTATTTTCCATCTGGTGCTAGAAGGGGAGCGGACAAGAAAGCTTGTCTTTCTCATCTTTAAAATTCTTGGAAAATCACAGGCACAGAGCAAAGGAGAGAGAGGACCAAACGATACAGACTGAGCATAATTTCTGTGTTAGTTTTATTCTCACATTAGACAAATTTGTCATTTTTATTTTATTCTAAATGCTAATGTGTGGCAACACCAGCTGCCAATTTAGAGAGACATAGTTGGCACGCCAAGATTTATGTCAAAAAGCTTTGCATCCCTTACTTAATTCTCCTGATAGTCACTAACCCTTCCAGAAAGACAGATTTACTTGGCACTCTTTAAAAAACACTTACTTGATGAATGATGCTACCTCAAATCATGAGACTCCCAAACTCAAAGCTCTTTGTCTAATGAAAACTATTACTGCTTTTTAATAAGTTCTTCAGCATTTAAAAATAGCACTCCTAATTTCCTGCTCCACCGAGCACCACCTTGACTTCAAGTCAAATTATTCACAACCTCTTCTCCACCAGCCCTGGGGGATACACGTCTTGCATTTTGGGGCTAAGTACTTCTCTCAACAGCTGTGAGAAGCTCTCTGAAGCAGGAAAGAGCAACTCACTCCTAACAGTATCAGACATCAAAGCTAAGCCACCCTTTTTCCTTGCTATTTTAACTCAAACGTTGTAGAGTAACAAGCAACAACACCAGCAGGATTTCTTTGAAGCAACTTATACTCAACTAAATTATATTGTGGGAGAGCAACAGCCCATGAAAGAGATAACATTACCACGCAAGCAGGCTTTAGCAGTTTTGGCTTGCTCTAGTTCTCACCAGGCACATCTCTCTCACGAAAACACCAGAGGCATAATACTCACAACACAAACCCAAACAGAAGTGTGTTACTGTGCCACAGTGTCACAAACCTCAGAACTGATATTTAAAGCAGCTCATTCATCCACAAAACCAGTACATGGGTGCTGCACAGAGCCCTGCAGAGAACAGCACATCTCCTTGCACAGGTGTCATCCCAAGATGGATAGGATGCAAGGCTCCAGGAACTCACAGAGCCTTCACATGGGTGGAAACGTCACCCTCCACCCCAGCATGAGCAGCATCAGGAGCAAGGGCACACAGAGGCACAAACATCACCAAAACCAATGATCTCTATATTCCATCGTCTTGTCCTTTTTCAGAAATTGTCACTAAATACTTCTTCCACTGCTTCCTGATTTTTCTCACACCTCCAAACCCACTAAATTTCTTTACATGTTTTTGTAAATCACTTTCTGAGGTACTTTGCTTTTTCTTGTTGACAGTTCAAGGATTTCAGATATTCTTAAAGGTCTGGTTGTTTCTCAAACTGCCTGACTTCCTGGAAAACTGACATTTCTCAAATATTTTTACAAATCTCCCTGTTAATTGCTTCATTAGAACATCCTTCTGTGATTACATTTTTTTCTGTAAGATACAAAAAGAAACAGTGCACCCTAGTGTGACCTACTTTTCTATAAAACTAGAAAAAATGTTTTTAACAAACATAGGAGATAAATTCTGCACAATGTCTGCCTTTTTAAGTTCAAACAGAATTTTTCTAAGGACTTGAAGGAAAACATCATTTTTTCTGGAAAAAATACTGTAACTGAGGGCTTGGTCAAATAGCCAATGAGACTTTCCCAGCTTTCTCCTAATGGTCACTTTATATTACTTTTGCTTCTGCAGCCTATGCAATAGGAGAAAAAAACAGTCAAATACAAGCTGTCTGCATTTTCTGAGTCAGTTATCCAACAGCTCTGAGAAGACTTTGTGCCCTGATGCTCTGAAAAAAATACCAGCAAGTTCTTTCTCTACAAAATTTTTATTTGGGCTATTGACTCATTGAGTTCATGCAAACTGCTTTTTCCTGAGTATGCAAGTTGCTCATCTTGAGAGGAAAAAAAATAAAATACAAAGCCAACTCCTGGTCTTCCATGTGGATAAAACTCTAGCTGGCTCCAGGAGAACTACTTGTAAAGGCTGTAATGCAAAGCCAAAACAACATCCAGAAGACTCTGCTAGAAGAAGGCACATGAATACAGTGAGAACACATACTCGCAAAACATGAAAAGATTCATTTGCAATGTGTAATGCTTGACCTTCAAAATACATTAAAAAGTCTATTAGAAGCTTTTAGTCCAAAAGTTTAAAAAAAATTATTCCATCACACCGAACTGTAGCGTTTGTCCAAATCTCCCAGCAAACTCAATTGCAGCTTCTTAATTTTTCCCTCTGCAAACAGAGACAACCTTTATTCCACACGTACGTGCGACTTTCCTGTGCTAAGAACACAAGTTTTATAGAGACTCATTTCGAGAATGAGTTTCTCTAAAAGAAACAGGGCATAAGGATGCCATGCCTAACACATGGCAGCTCTTGCCTTCATTTTCTGTGTTACAAACCTTCCTAGAGGACTACTTATGCTACAAAAAGTCTTGCTGGACACAGATGGCTGGGAAAAAAATGAAATAAAAACCTGCTGATATTTTCCTTCAGATTTTTTGACATTGTGTTTAAGTGTTTATATGCTTTTACATATATACAGAAAAAACAGACACAGGACAACCTATTCTCCTATATAAAAACTATTAAAAGAGCTAACAATTCCTAAAATAAGGCTAAAATTGTGACTGTAGGTAATTTTTTTTTCACTAGGCCTTCTTGGGAAACTCCTTGTGATAATAATAACAGGCATATGAACTCCTTAAGTAAACATCATGCTCTCTATCGTTTTGTGTTAACACTGCCTCTGCCTTGGCCTTATTACATATGCAGAAGGATCTGAATTTTGGCCATAGAGCATTTTTGTACTGCCTTTAACCAGAGCTTTCTGAAATCAATAGCATCCATACGCTCCAGTGCACCCAGCTTGTTTCTCCAGGGACAGGAAAGAGGCCCAGTTTAATACACACTTAATTCAATTAAGAGCAACACTGCGATAGCCTTTAGTAAATTCTAACCTCCTCTCCACGCACCGTTTACTAACCCACCATTAATTAAACACAGTTATTAAACTAGCACGTTTATAATTACTGCATTTTCAATGAATGAACAAAAGCTATTTATGGGGCTCAACAAAACGGCGCCTGTGCATTCGCAGCGCGGGACTGAGCGCGGATGCCCGGAGCCAGCTGGCATTTCGACAGCACAAACAGCAGTCCACAGACACACAGAGGCAGGCTGGCACAAATATCTTCTGCCCAGAAGGAAACACTGCACTGGAATGCTTTAAATTCCTGCTTTGAACATTTACTGCTGAAAAACACACCACTGCCAGGTGCCTGCATACCCAGAGGAACCACTAACCCCAGCTCACCAGCACAGTCCTTCTGCAGATCTAACAGGTTGTGATCCATTGTCTTTATGAGTGCCTTGAAACAGCTTGGCACAAAGTGCCTTTACATACTAGGAAATATTAAATACTAGTGTTACCACCACCTTCAAGCATGTGTCTCTCATTGAACAAACCTCTGGAAAGAATCTGCTCTGGGTGGAAAGGCATGCTCATGGATGGGTGACTGACAACTCCTCCACACAGCCAGTGGCATGATGCCATGAAACACACAAGCCTGCAGAAGTGGACAGGGATACAGGATGTGCAGCCCACACCTTCCCACTAAACCACGTTCAGCACCTTCAGATAAAAAGATTAAGATTCTTCAGATGAGGCAGCATAGGATTGACACTGCAGGGGTCTAAAGCAGCTGCAAGGCCCAGATTGCCCACAGGCCTTTCATCCTGCATTATCAAATTAAAACAAACTAGAGAAGTGACAGCAAAGATAGAGAATACAAAGGATTTCTAACTTAGACCACTAATCCAGAAATTTATAACAAATGCATGAAAACTCAACACAGATTTGAATTTTTAAAAAGGGAAAGAATAAGGAGTTTTGCCTGAATAAAAATAAAACGTTAAATGTTTGTGCATGTGGCTTTTCATTCATGTGTAAATAAGTGTATGACCCAACCCTCCCACATTGTTCTATCTGAGAATGTTTTTAGCATAAGTGGAGCAATGGGAAACTTAGTTTAAACTTAGCTCACAAAGTCGGCAAGAAAATTGACAGTCTTTCTCCTAGAAATACAGTGAGTAGGGCATCTCAAGAGGCAATATGACATATTTGTTACTCTGGTTTCAAATTGCTCACAGGGAGGGGATTATACCCTGGCCACCTGCCTTTTGGATAGTTTCCATTAACATTTTCTATTTCGTATCAGATACCTGTGATGTTTGGCACAGATGGCTCTTCAAGGCAGATGAGGGCAAGACCTGGGCTGCAGCTCTCTGCTGCACCAAAAACTGAGGCGCAGTAGAGAAGAGAACCTTCAACACTGAAAGAACCATCACAATTCTGTCCCTTTGGCTGATGGTGTCCTCCAAGTGGGACAGGCCTTGCATAGAAAGGAGGGAATTGGGTGAACAGTCTCATCATGTGGTCAGTGGCAGGAAGTGCTGATGCTGAATGGTGACGTGCCTGCAGGTCCTGCACCCTGAATGCAGGAGGGTCGTTTAGCAAACTGAGAGGCAGCTCTTGCCACAAAGTCACACCCTGCAACGGATGAGCAGCTCATGGTTGAAATGGAGATCAGTGATGAGTGGTGTCCCTCAAGGGCCTGTACTAGGACCAGGACTATTTAATACTGTCATTGACAGCATGGACAGTGAGATCAAACACACCCTCAGCAAGTTTGCAGGTGACACCAAGCTGAGGTGGTTTGACACACCTGAAGGACAGGATGCCATCCAGAGGCACCTGGAGAAGCTCGAAGAGTGGCCCATGAGAGCATCAGGAGGTTAAACAAGGCCAAGTGCTGGTGCTGCACCTGGGCTGGGACAGCCCCTGGTATCAGCACAGGCTGGGCATGAACAGCCCCAGAGCAGCCCTGCCCAGAAGGGCTTGGAGGTGCTGCTGGCTGAGAGGCTGCACATGCCCCGGCCATGGCACTCCCAGCCCAGAGAGCCAAACGTGTCCTGGGCTGCATCCAGAGCCCCGTGGGCAGCAGGGCAGGGAGGGGATTCTGCCCCTCTGCTCTGCTCTGCTCAGACCCACCTGGAGCCCTGCACCCAGCTCTGGGCTCCCAGCACAGCAGGGACAGGGACCTGCTGGAGTGAGCCCAGAGGAGGGCACTGAAAATTATCAGAGGGATGGAGCACCTCTCCTGTGAGGACAGACTGAGAGAGATGGGACTGTTTAGCCTGGAGAAGAGAATACTCCAGGGAGAACTTACTGTGGCTTTTCAGTAAAGGAGGACTTGTTAAAAAGATGGGGACAGACTTTTTAGTAGGGCCTGTCGTGACAGGACAAGTGGTAGAGATTTTAAACTAAATGAGTGTAGATTCAGACCAGCTGTAAGAAGTATTTCTTTTTTATTATGACGGTGGCACAGGTTGCCCAGAGGAGTGGTAGATGTCACATCCACGGAAACATTTAAAGTCAGACTGGGGCTGTGAACAATGTGATCTAGTGAAAAGTGACCCTGCCCATGGCAGGTGGGTTGGAACTAGATTCCCTTTAGACAACCCAGCCTATGTTACAATTATATGATTTGCCAAAAACCAGCAGAAAGGCTACTACGTAGAACAGGACCATGATGTCTGTAGACCCCATCCTTCGGTCTCTGGTTTAACAAATGTGCATGGTTCAGAAAATAGGTTAGATAAGAAGCACAACTTTCCTCTTGAACAATATTTAGAAATTATTATGAAATCTTTGTCTTATTTTACTTCATGGTCAAAAAGAAGCACCATTTTGCTTTGCCAGCAGCATTAAAAAGCTTTCACACCTGTTCCCAACAGCGTTGCTACACAGCCTCTGTTCACTGAACACATTTGCAACTGAGGAGCAATTACTCCTGAAGCATATTGCAGTTTAGCCTGCTCATTTGTCTTCTAACAATTATTCTGCTTTTCAAAGAACAAACTCCTCCCTTCACAAGCACAGATGGGGAAATGTCATCTCTCGTTCTTATAGAAGCTTTGACCAATATTCTGACTTGGGCATTAAATAGAGCAGAAGTCTGCAGAGCTACCTATGCTTTATGGCATAAATTTTTTTATGCATGAGCTCTGCTGTCAACAATGTCAGCAGGAATACGCATGATGTTACATGCAGTGTTTGTCAGCTGGTCGCTTACTATGCAACAAGGGCTCGGGAGCAGCAGAGAGTGGAAAATCAGAGCCCTCTTCATTTAAATTTATAATCTGCAAAATCAGGACAACGAAGGAAAATACTAGAAACTGGCCCAAGCAGTAAAATTTAGACCTTTAGTAAAATTCAAGATGCTGAAGGTGCAGGAGCACTCAGGAGCAGTGGTGATGACTCAGCCCGTGAAAAAAATGCGAGAGGCAGAGAGTCACAGAGCTGCAGCAGCTGTAGGCATGCACACAACACCGAAAGCCAAAAGGCAGCAGGGCCTGGCCCCGAACCAGTGAAGGACAAAAGCAGCTGAGTGACAAGGAGCACAGGAAAGGGGCAGCCTGGGAGGCATCTCTGCTCAGGCAGTGCCACAGGAATGTGAGTGGCAGTCGTGAGGACTTGTTCTTGGGGACAGCTAAGAGGGGTGTCCGCCCCACTCCGAGGCAGGGTGTGAGGGATGCACTTGGCACCATTCATAGCATCACTGGAGACCACAGTGACAAGGAGGGCACACAATAGCACTCTGTTCTGGCCAACAGCTGGCAATGGCCACTACACTCAGAGGCTGCAAATCTGTTTGCATTATAATCTCCTGGATGTGCGTGCTCAAATCATATCACATTTGGTTTTCAGAAAATGATCTGTCATTGTATTTTTCAATTTTTTTTTGTGGAGAAGAAGGAGGAAAAATTAGTTTTCATTAAAAACTACTGACTTTTGCACTACAGTGAAGATGAGTGGAAAAAGTATGGCTGCCAAAATAAAGAAGAAATGTATTTCACTGAACAAATTTCCTTTGAAACCTGGGATAGGCATTATTCTCCTCAGGGAAGCAAGTCAGTGACAGTGGGGAAGGAAGAGGCAAGCAGCTATGGGAGAGGTGAGGTGCACATAGCACAAAAAAATCTCCAAAGCAATATACAACAGTGAAAACAAGCATAAGATTTCTCTGTGCTCACCATCAGGATGTACCAACACCTCCAATATTAAGCTGCTCTTCACAACTAAGCTACCAACACTGCTTAAGACTGTGTCTAACAGTAGCTGGAAAGAGAGTGGAGCAGCCACATTTAGTTCCAATAAAATGCTTATCTGCATTTTTTCCTCTTCCTAACTGTTCGCTAAAGATGTATGTTATAAACTCCATATATCAGAAAGCAAACTGTGGCATGCAGGCCAGTGTTGTCACCTATGAACTTAGCCATCCCATTTACAGGCTGGAGGGGTTTATTTGATTTTTACATCAAGCACCAAGCAGCAAGGGTAAAACAAAGAGCACAAAGCAGTTAGTCAGCCAAGTTTCAGTGCCTCTGATGGGACCCAAGCAGATATCTCACTGATGTTCTTTGGCTCTCAAACCAGACTACTGGGAACATAAAATAATTGATAAAACAGTGAGTAATTATGCATAACAATGGCTGAAGGATGCAGTTGCAGATGCAGCTGCTAACACATATTTAAACTGTTGTCTTGTTGGAAAAACGAGTGCTTAGAAAAAATAAAAATTACAGCAAGTACCAGGAAGACTGTGCTGCACAGCCTTTCTTGTCTTCAGAGGGAACAAAGACTTAAGTGTCGGTATGTTTGAAGACCTTTCTTGGTATATTTTGTTTCTCTTTTGAGTTGTTCTTATAACATAATTGTTCTCTTTTGCATACCCTTAGAGTCAATGTGAGGTTATTCTCCACCTTTCTGGAAGAGCTATCAGAATGCTGGTTGCAAACTTGCCCTCTTTTTGACCCGTTCTGAACTGAGTGTTTACATATGCAACTGTTTCTCCCCTTGTTTCCAGACCTTCAGTCAGGGATCTGCTTAGAGACTTCCCCTCCTAACCATACATTTCAAAAGAGCATTTATGTACACAGTGATGCCTGTACTAGATTTGGATGTCTGAAATCCTGTCTTCTCCAAAGTCAGGAAAGCTTTTTGGCTGTTTTCAGCTGCATACTGAGTATCTCTCCTGGTGCAAAGGAGGGGACAGATCTGTGCAGCCTGCGGAGCACATGAGTGTGTCACCAGCCCACAGGGCTGGGCTGCACCTGAAATGCCAACAGGATCCAGGGCATGCCACCAAAAGCTTTTGCAGCAGACAGAACAAGAGTCTGTTCAGGGAGATTAAACCACTCTCACCCCCAAAGAGTCTGGAGCACAAAAGGTATTCCTCTATCAGACAAGAATAGGAGACTCTGTAGGGAGGTTAGTGAGGCAGTCACAGACTTAATTTGAGAAGTTAAGCCATTTTATTCATGGAACGGCTCTGCAACACTTGCAGTATTGACATGAGCAGACTGTAATTGCCAGGATTGTTTTCTGCTGTGTTCTCACTTTCCAAAAAGTCATTACCCAATCAGTATGGAAAGTCATTAGCTAATCCCCTTAGGATCAGAGTGTTAACAGAATTTGGTGGGCTGCCTGGACACTAGCTGAAAATATTATATATCAACACAGAAAATAAGGAAACATCTATGGATTACTCAGCTGCACTGGGCAGAGCCCCTGCTCAAAGGCTGGGTGCTTTTCTGAGCCAACTTCAATCCAACCAATTTCCCAACTCAGTTCTGGGAGAATTTCTGACCAGTCCAAAATGGTGCCAGTCAACAATCCCCACAGTCACTGCTGCTCTTCTAACAGCGTGTTCCCTGTGCCAACAAGAAGAGCTGCAGAGGTGGCTCTGCACCAGTGAGGAAGGTGACCATCAGTGGCAACCCACTGTAAGATAAACCAGGCGCGTGCAAAACCCTGATCAACTAATGCAAAACCACAGGCTAAAGAAAAAAACAAACCTGAGGATTAAAGATTAGAGTGTAGGGAATTGGCTGAGGCACAGGGTAGATATAGCAGGCAAGGGATATCAAGGATACCTGGATTTAGCAAAATCAGGGAAACTGGGGAAAGAGAAAATTGCAATTTGGGATGAGGATTTGCAAGGACACTACTTGTTAAGGAAAATTCCAGGCAGAGTCCTATGGTTTGGTAGGAGACTATTGCTGGCCAGGGTGAAGGCAGCTGGATGCCAGCTTGACTAAACATCTTTTCTAGAAGTAATGATTTAGTTAAGGCACATCTTTTCTCTAAATGCATGGCAGCTCTGCTTTTTTTTTACCAGTTATTTCTCCATTAAAAATGTGTCTTCTGATGAAAGACAGCCTTTCGTGCTGAGCAAAAACTGGTGGTTACCATGGGAGAGAAAATAAAATTCAATTCCCAGTAGGTCTGCAAGTTCCAAGTACTTCCCTAAATGAGCTGCATGCATGCAAAACATCCCCCATGGGATCCTGACACAGAGGAAGGTGCACTGCTGCACAGGCAGAAATGTGATGGTGATTTGATGACCATCTGCACCTGGTAGCATCCATAATATGATGGTGATGGAAACATGTAGAGGTAGAAGAAAAAAAAACCACCCTGATTTATGAAGTAGAATTTCACATTTCTAAAGAGATGGCAATGCAAAGCTAAGTAGAAGCAGCAAGTGCCCTTTGGTAAATATTGTGGGCTTTTTGGTTTTGCCCTCCAGAGTTCAGCCCTTACAGATAACAGAAGCCTTCACCCAAAACTGTGAGCACCCCAGCTGTTATGAAGCTTTCTCCCAGCATCTGCAGGCAGCAGAAGTCCTAGCAAACAAAGCACTTTGTCTTAGATGCAGATATCTTATTGTCTGCATATAAGTCATTAGACCAACTGTGTTGCTCTCACAGGCACTTGTGTCAACCCCAGGCAGTGCCTATCAACCTTCCTCAACAACATACTTATTGTCTGCAACAAAGCACTTAGAATGTTTTGCAGAAAAGTGGTTGAAAAAGGAAAAGAAAACCCCCTGCAGATGCACATCCTTAGGTTAAGCTTTGCTTTGTTACACCCAAAACACTAAAACCTGTCTTAGCTGGAGGAGTAGCTCCAGCCTGCAAACTCCTGTGATGGCCAGACCCAGAGCCTTTGCTCTTCCTTGCATGGCTGCTCATGTTTCCAGCCTGTTGACACAGGCACCCACGAGGGACTGGCACATCCTTCCACGCCAGTGCCCAGCTCTCTCCATGGGGAGCAGCAGCAGCAGCCCAGGCAGGCAGATGCTACATCATATTTTTCACAGTAGCCCAAACTTTGGATCTGTAGCATGGGAAACTGACCAAGAGGCCAGGCCAGGCAGACACAGAGCCTGGGTGCAGCCTGGCATCACACTGGCAATTAACTTTGGCTGTCTATAATCTGAGGAGAGGACACGCCACGCCACATCACATGGCACAAAATCCCTCCAAGTGATACCAACTGTGCTTTTTATAAACTAAGTATCGGTTTCCACTGCAACACTTCTCCCAAGAAACTAAAGCAGAGTGCAAAATAATGCTTGGAACATGCTGATTTTGTACATATTGAGAATCAGGACAGCTACATCACAATATTTTGCTGAAGTAAAATATTAATTGCAGGTCTGTGGAACTATCTCCTTTCTTTGTGGGAAATATCAGTGATATAATCTGTATCCATGGTATAGAAATGGTTATCTGTTGAATAAATTTGGAACTGTAATTTACTTAGTGTTTTCTTCTCCTCTGTTTTTTCATTGCTTTTAGGAAAACCCTCCCACACAGTCAAATATTCAGCTGCAAGAAAATAGTCTGAAGTCATTCAAATCCACAAAGCAAGTCAAGTTCTGGTTGCCCCCACATTTACAAAATTGCCCTGTGGTATTGTGGAAGATGCACAATTTTTGCAGCAGGGTTTTGAGGTAAGAAGGAAGAAAAAATGCCCACAATTCCCTAAATCTTTCCATCCTATATTTTGAAAGGAAGAAATAAGCATTTAAATTCTTGCTGTATAAAAAGGAACTTCAATAATATTTTGTGTTAAAAAATATTTTTTTTTTGCTTACATGTACTCATGTCTGGTAAAGTCATCTTTACAAAGAGGTTCAAAAAAAACCTTCTTAGAAATAAAGATAGCCATGACAGATTATAACCAGCATTTTTCCATGAATCATCTCCACTGCATACAGTGAGAAAGATTCCCAGACAACCTAGTAGGTGACCAAGAGAAATATTCCAGATTTTGGATATTTTACTGCAGGGGTGGGTGTCCCTCTGTGGAAAGGCTCAAAGAAAGGAATGTATGTATGCTCAGAAAGAGAAGTTTGAACACAGTAAGTCTCCAAAGCTGTGTAAGGCTGCAAAAAGGACAGCAGTGAATTGCACTATATGTCCATTGAGAGTAAACCAAAAATTAATCAGCTTAATTGCCAACAAGGAATATCCAGGCTACACACTAGAAAAAAACTGCAAGGACAGGGCAGTGGAGCAAGCTAATAGAAGATTATTTTACCTTAGGTTTTTTGGAGAAATAGGCTAAATAAGCTAGGACCCATCCATCAGGGATGGCCTAAACATATTGTTCTGCTCTAAGACGGGCAGCTGGATTCCACAACTCTCAATATGCCTCTGGACCTACATTTTGTTGACTTTCTGGTCCACAAACCTCCTCAAAACAAAACAAGACACCCATCAGAAGACAGACACAAATCTCTACAAGGCTGAGAGCACTCCCGCAGAATGCTGTGTTCTCTCTAGGAACACAGACATATTTTTATTCTATGCTGACCCCAAAGCACAGTGTAGGAAAAGAGATATTCAGAGAGTTGCAGTCAATACCCATTTAACAGCAGCTAGGCATGGGTAAAGCAAACATCAGAACAAAAGTTTCAGCTCTGATTTCAAGAGCAAAGCAGACACTTTCAATCACCAAGCAGAACAGAGATCGTGTCATTCAGCCAGAGACAACCATTCCCAAAGCACCATCAGAAAGAAAATCCATGAGTGAAACAGGACAGCCAGCTCCACCAGTGACAAGGAGTGCCATTGCCTTGGTTACAGACTCACAGCAAATTCAAATAATTTGCAGTAGTGGTGCACTGGAGATGATGAGTCAGACATGCATCTGGTCACAGCGCTTCCAATCAAGACAGAAGATCCCTGGCTTCCCACTGAGCTCTGGATGTACAAGAGCACCAGTTCAGCGTCCACAGGCAGCACAAATGTTTGGGATCCCTCTAAGTTTCTGCAGTTTATACAGCAGCAGATCTCACAAGAAGGGTGAGTATTTTCAAAGATATTCCCCTGAGGCACAGAAAAACATCTGTTACCCCCCTGTGAAGTGTTCCCTGCCGCCCACACATGGGCTGGACACCACATTGTGCTGTCAAAAACCCCAATCTGTTTTTAACAACTAAGGAAAAACATTTCCGGCAAAACGAAACTTAACCTAAATGTTCCTTTGCCAAGTGATGCCGCCTCCTTTCTGGTTACATTTATGGGGCGTGGAAACTCATAAGTTAGAAAACAAGTTAGTAAATCGGTGGCCACTGCCCTCCCCATCCACCCTAACCCCCTCCAAAGAAAAAAAAAAAGAAAGAAGAAAACCACAAAAACACCAACACCAAAAAAAAAAAAACCCAAAAAAACCAAAAACCCACCTCTCAAATGGATCTAACTTGTCTTGCTTTATAGTTGATAGAAAACCGACAAGCCTCCCATGCGAAAATGCCAGAAAGCAAGCAGGACACCGACTGCCTCTCACCCCTGGGATACACACAGGCACAAGGAGGCAGCAGCAGAGGATTTTCAGCCAAACCCCAGGGAAATCAGCTGTGAGAGTGAGCAGCTCTTCCCCAGAGAGCCACAGTGCAGAAGCCAACAACTCCCAGTTGCAGACAGATTTCAATTTTCAGGGCTGAGCTCAGTAACCCAGTATTTAAAACAGAGACTTACTCTTTTCTTGCATCTAATTAACAAAGAGAAGAGAAATGGCGAAGTGCCTTTGAGGAGCTGATGGTTCTGGTGTGCTGGCTAACTGATGAGGTTTGTCAGGGCTCAGCAGTATTTGCTCTCTGCAGTCTTCTATTGCATCCCCATCCTGTAAAGTCTAAATGCTGCATCTAACACCATATACCCAAAGCACACCATTATGTATTCCCAGGGTATAGATGGGGTTATTTGCTGCTTGCTGCAACTCCTTTGTATGCGTTCCCCTGGAGTTTGAGGATGTGGAGCTGAACCATTCCACCCATCAAGTCTCACCCCCAACACCATCTCTGGCCTCAGTGCCTCTCCATGAAGCCTCTTCTTTCAGTTTCACAATTGATGCACACTCCCCACTAACATTTAAGAAAAATTATGACAAACAATATGCAATATATCCCTGATGTTTGCCAAAACAAAGATGCAAGATTCTAGCATTCAAAATCATGCAGGCATCTTAATCCCAGTCCAGGGTTTCCAGGACCTACCCTAGTCATGGGAGATCAGACTGGTTTGGAGAGTTACTTGACATCCTGCCTTCTTGTCCTACTTTTTCCAGCTATCTGAAAAGAGTTTAATTAAGCCCTTCCAAAGGACATAAGAAGCACATACTTACATAAGAAGCTTAGAAATGAACAATCAAATTATTGAGTTTTGGGCTTTATACTTAGATGGCAATTGAAGATACATGGATAAGCAAGAAAGGGAAGGGCAGTGCACAAGCCTGCTGTTCATACAGATGCATGATAACACCAGGCACATGGTACCCCTGAGTGTTAACCACCCCACCAAACAACAGGATGAAAGCATATTGTAACATCAACAACAGACAATATTGTCATTCCCTCTAAATTCATGATTTCATGTACCTCAGACAGGGATCTCTGCATATCTGATGCCATAGATACAACCTGATATTGCATATCTTCATTGCATCAATTCCCTTTTATTGAAAGGATCTGATGTTATTAATTTTTACATCCATTCAATTTCATATGTTTTTTCCCTGACAAACACTTCTAAGACAAAATAATTTCAAAATCACTGCAATTAAGCCCTTTGTGATGGCTTCCATTTAAAAAAATAATAGTCAAAGCCATGAAAGAGAGGCAGACATTAATTAATAAATGCATTCACAAAGCAAGCTCTAAGCCTTTGACAATACTTTGTCAGAAATACTCAATAACTATAACTTTCTGTTGATAGCCCCACTAAGTAAGGTGGTAAATCAATTTCAGCCTTTCCTCTGTAACTCAAAAAAGTCTTAGGTACTTTCAGAAATTACAAAATTTGAAGAGGGGCAGGCCAAGGCCACAAGACTCCAGAGGAGTCTCACACCAGATTTCCTTGGAGCTATTATGGTGTCTATCATACTTTAGCTTTAAAACCCTACACAATATAGGCCAGCTCACAAAATCATCATCATCAGTTCTTTTGTAGGCAAGGTGTCTGTCAAAGCAAAAGTAAATGGACAGTAGTTTGTTCATGGCTAGAAACAAACCTTTTAAAGTCTAACAAGGGTGAACCCAGGACAGGTAAGCCGAGGTTTTCCTGTCTGTTCTTTTGTTCAGCCTGATCAGCTGGTGGTGGCTCCTCCAGAGGAGTATTTTGTTTAGATAAATTGAACATTACACTTCAGGACACAACATTTCAGCCATCAAGGCCCCACACAGGAGCTGTACGATGGAGCAGAGGCTGGAGCAGAGCCTGGCTGTCTCCAGCAGCCCCATTCCTGAGCATGCAGAAGCAAGGCAAGTTCTCCTAATGACCCAAAGCCCCACAGTGATACCTCTCCAATGCTGGCAAACACTGACAAGGCACACAGAGACTTCAAAGAGGGAAGGGAGTATTTCACAGGAGATATTTTTAAATCAGACAGAAGACAAGTTTCTCTTTTACTTATGTTACATACAAATATTTAGTTCCCCTCTACCTTACCTTCCCTTTCTGAGTTTGCAACATTTCTGTAGATGCTGTCTCCAGTTAAAAAAAAAAAAACTTAATAGTCCTGTTGCATGCTCAGCTTTTAAAGCCAACAGTTCTTTGTATCAAGGCAGAAGATGCAGTTCTATAACCGGAGTTAAATAAATTACTTAAGAAATCATCCAGCTGAAATAGGTTTTCCACAATTACGATAAATTATAGATGTGATTTGTTGGCATATTAGTTACAGATGCATGTGTACCAGTCTGCTGGCCAAAACATTCTAAGATCAAAGGAGAAGCTGAAAGTGGACAAGATTATTTATTATCATGATGAATACCATGCTCAAGAAGTCGTCATCACAGCCGTGGGCTGTACAAGTACAGAACAAACAGACACTGTCCTCAAAAACTGCGTGCTGAAGCAGAGATCATGAAACAGATCCAGGGACAAGTCAAGGATGAATTAATGCATCAACACCTCACTTTTTAATTTCACTGTATTAAGAAAGTATACTTAAACCGCTTTCACTTCATCATGCTGCCTCTGTCATCGTGTAACCATTATGTAAGGCAGTATAATTAAAAATAAACTTTTCACTCCCCAGCAGCAGTTATGCAATAACTTTTAATTAACTAAGATCCTTCAAGAGAACATTTAAGGAGTTTAAGTTATAACTCAATGCCCTTCTTCATAGCTTCACATTCAAATCCTCTAACAGAAAGTATCTGCATTTTTCTACTCATCTCTCCAGTACAAAGACGGTTTGTCAGATTTTATTTGGTTTTATCTGCTTGCAAGATGCTGTCTCGGGATCCTAAAAATGCAGAGACATATTTTGTGCAATCTGTCAGCAACTGTCTTCAGATGCACGGCTACAGGGAGTTGATGAGCTCTTTTCTTATCAGAATGAGTCACAAAAACGGATTATCCACTCTTAATTCTCCCTACAGTGGTGAATTTCTTTATTTGTTTTGTACAATAAAAATAAAATAAAAGTTAAAATTGGCCTGATGAAACCATATAAGAATAGTTTTCTCTTGGAATGCTCCGGCAGAAGAGAACATCACTCTGCCAGTTTAGAGAGCCACAGAGTTTCCAGCACCCATTCCATTCTTCTCCAAAAGCAAGCATGCCCCTGGTTCCAGGACCCATTCTGGCACTATGGATAGTTTCCCTCATTACTCCAGGTTTTTGTCATATCCTGTTCCCCCACACGATGTTCTGTAGTTTTAGGGATTCTTTAGGGTTTTTTTGAAAAGTCATCTCCTCTCTTCACAAACTTAACAAGTAAGAAATCGTTTAACCTGTTTTCTTCACAAAACCATAAAAGTCTTTTTCACCATAAAAGTCTTACTAATCTGCATTCGCTTGAAATGCAAATATTTTTCACAAAATTGTTCTGCTAATTTTCATGAAAGCCAGCACCTTACAGGATCACAACCCCCTCACTGAAACTCTCTTTCAGTTAAATCTCAAAAGAACAAAACCTGAGCTTGGGTAACCTTCCTTCCATTTTGAATGGGGATTTAGAAAGAGAAGTGTGAGTTTTACTGCTGTTTGCTAATCCCAACAGAGAGAAAAAGGAATCCAAACTGCCTGAGAGCTCATCCCTGAAAATAATGTGATTTTCCTATAGGATTTAAAAAAATGCATCTCTTCATAGATTTCAGCTTAAAGAGGAAAAAAAGTAGGGAAAAAAGAGGTCTTCATACTTCTAACATATGGTCTATGGCCAACTTTTAGTGCAAAGCTGCCCCATCAGGCAGCGAGCTGATGGACAGAATGGAAACCAGGGCTTCTTCTTTATGGTGATTTCCTTGCTTATTGGATTTGGATTTTTAGCTTCACTCTGAAACGCTGCCATGGTACATTGAGCACATAGTAGCTGGCATCACTTTAAAGGCCCCGGCAGATCTCAGACAGCAAACCAGATTAGTTACACCACGCAGGAAGGAGGGCTTGTGTGTTTTGGGGAGCAACGGGGAAGCGGGAAGACATCCCATTGCGGTAGTGAAGGGGGCACTGGGGGAGGGGGAGGGAGGGGAGGGGAATGAGTCTGCTCCGAAACTCGACTTTCATCTCCGACAGCGTGCTCCACTTAACTGCACAAGGCCATTACACACGGACACAACTGGAACGTCCTGGGAGACCCCGGCAGCCTGCACTGCACGTGAACAGCCTCGCTGCTCTGCCAGAGCAGAAGCTGGTGTCTTGTCATGCCACATCAAATCCAGGTTAGTGAGCGCTGTCAAGGCTGTGGAGCAGCACAATCAGTGTCTGCATCAGCGCAGCCAGCATTCTACAAGTGACACACGGAGGCAGCGGTGGGTGAGCACCTGAGCGGGCTCAGAGGGCAGCAGCCCTGCTGGCTAACATCCCTGTGTGCCAGAAAACATCCTGCCACTCAAAGTTTCATCTCCCACCCACACGAAGGAGGCTTCACCCACTTCCACATGCCTGTGCCATATCTAATTTCCAGTCGCTCTGAAGGGGGCTCGGGGCCAGGAGCTTCCTGTAATGATGCCTCAGGTTTTAGCTTTTGTATTTTTCAGATTCTGTACTGCTTTAGTGTGTACTTCTGAGCTTCATATTAGGGGATAGTAAGCTCTCTTCACAGAGTAGGGAGACAAAACAATTCCTTCTCTAGCTGGGGACCAAAGGCAAATGATCCGAATTTCAGGCCCAAGAGCATAAACAACGTGGACTGAAGAGAGAAAAACAAGAAGGATGGGACTTCATAATCTGAAGCTATAATTGGACAATTAACTCCAATATGCAAATGGAGCAGAACTTATAACAGTGAGAGACCCCATGACTGGACATGCATTTTGTCACCATTTTGGGTTCACCTTGGGTGTAGCCCTGGCTGGGCTCTTGTGCTGCCCAAGGTGTATCTATTGGAGCCTTTTAATAAATCCCTACTTTATTCTTTAACTCTGTCTAGCCTCTGTTTTAGGTCAGCTTCACAAGGCATCAGTAAATTGCTCCTTTCTCTGCAAAACCCACTTAATGGAATTAATTAAATGAAGGATCTGTTTGGCCCATGGAGTATGTGAAGTGCAGAATTAGATTTTATCTCAATCCATTACAGAAAGTTTCAAAATGGAGACAAATTTTCAGTCATAAGTTGATAAAAGTTATTATAAAAAATACAATGCAAAAGTGTGAAAGAGTTTGTTCCTTCTACAAACCATTTTGAAATACATGGTTTGTTCAAAGCATGTACATCATTAAAGAATTATAAATGACAGCTACAGAGGAACCGGATAAGAAGAAAACTTTAATTATTTTAAAATTCTCTTTTCCCGTTTTTTGGATAAGACAAGATAAATCATTAAAGCAGAATCATAAAGATTACTCTGCAAGGAGGAAAAAAAAAGCTCACATGCTACCTAAGACACCAAACAAAGTTGAACGTATTTCTATGTTCAGACATAGACAATCTTCTATTCATTAAAATATACATTTGCCTAATCCCCTTGGGCTTAAGGATTTCCAAAATTTAGCCTAATGTATCCTGGGCTGCATCCAGAGCCCCGTGGGCAGCAGGACAGGGAGGGGATTCTGCCCCTCAGCTCTGCTCTGCTCAGACCCACCTGGAGCCCTGCACCCAGCTCTGGGCTCCCAGCACAGCAGGGACAGGGACCTGCTGGAGTGAGCCCAGAGGAGGCCACCAAGATGATCAGAGGGCTGGAGCACCTCTGCTGTGAGAAAGGGCTGAGAGAATTGGGGTTTTCAGCCTGGAAAGGAGAACATTTCGGGGTCACCTAATTGTGGCCTTCCAGGACCTGAAGGGAGCCGAAAAGAACAATGGAGGGGGACTATTTACAACAGCCTGGGATAATAGGAAAAGTGGAAATGGGTTCAAACCTAAAGAGGAGATTTAGTTTAAATTAGGTTTTAGGAAAAAATAGCTCAGTGAGGTTGGTGAGGCACCTGGCACAGGTTGCCCACAGAAGTTGTGGATGCCCCATCCCTGGAAGTGTCCAAGGCCAGGCTGGAAGGGGCCTTGAGCAACCTGCTCTAAGGAAAGGTGTCCCTGCCTATGGCAGAGGGCTGGAAATGAGATGATTTTTAAGGTCCATTCCAACTCAAGCCAATCTATGATCCTATGATCTCTAACCTAAAGTTAAGGCACCATCTTTTCCCCTCTACCCTGTCACTTTTTTTTTTGATATTTCAGCACTTTTTCCA
Organism: Irena cyanogastra; assembly: GCA_013397155.1. Taxonomy (NCBI): domain Eukaryota; kingdom Metazoa; phylum Chordata; class Aves; order Passeriformes; family Irenidae; genus Irena; species Irena cyanogastra. The sequence continues at coordinate 143,730 of VWZV01001299.1, forward strand.
CTAACCAAATAAGAGGAATTACTGTATTATTTTGGACCTACCCATTGGAAACCACAAGATTATTTTAATATGACATGCACACAGAGTGCCATCTTGGGGCAACCTGCTACGAAGTTTTCCAGACATATTGTCACTGTAGGAACTACAGACTGGATGAATTTCAGCTCAGTTCTGCTGCCTGTACTATATGATGAATGCATGCCTGAGCTGCTCGAAAAGAAAGGTGGCTTTTTGAAGGAACAATTGATCTGATTTTTCTAGACATCAGTGTGAAGCTACCTGAACTGCCCAAAGCACTGCCAGTTTTTATGCCCTGAATGCAGGAGCAAAAGCTCTGACAGCATTTATTTTTAGTCAGATGACCACACATATATACACAGACCTGTATACTGATTAAATGAATAAAACCACAGAAAACACAGCCTGCAAGGCTGTGAAATCAGGCCTCTGCTTTTAAGAAGTCAGCTATTGCACAGGGGAGAAAAAAATATGAACAGCTCATTCTTGGAGAAATTACTAAAAATTAAAGCACTAATACACTGGCAGAAGAGCTGAGCTGCTCCTACTATTCTCTTCTGCTGCAGAGGCAGTGCAAAGCACCTGGTCTCAGGGCGTGGCTCTGCTTAAGTTCCTCCAGGAGCAGTCCAAAAGCAATGCCACGTCTTACCTCTGATTTCAGCCTTAGCCCCACACAGCTCTCAAACCTGTGTCTGACAAACACACAAACCCCACTAATAATCCCTCAGGTGGAGCAATATGGAGGTGCAGAGGGGTATCCAAGACCGGTGCCTAGACCTCAGGAGAGCAATGGTCCAAAAATGAGCATACAACATCAGTATCACACAGAGCTGTTAGACAGCAGAAAATAAATGCTCTGAGGAGACGAAGAACTGCATTGTAGTAACACTTCAATCCTTCTTACCATAACTTAATACCAATAGGAAAAAATACCAGCCCTTTCTATAAATATACTTAAAGTATTACTACCATGTGTGTGGAGAAGGGGTTTTGCACTTTCTTTCATTGCAGGGTTTAAATCTTGGCACAATCTCAAGTGAAAGATGAAGCCAGGGGTCTGCTGCAGAGCCTGTGTGTGTACCACAAACCACCAGGCGCCCTGGCGCAGCCCAGCTCTGCCAGCAGCTCTGCTCCTGAGGGCCAGGACCAAAATAACCCTGTGGGAAAACTTCCAGAGCCACTACCTACCCACTTCAACAAACACAAATCACACTAATTTTCAGAAGTTCCCTGCTTTATTCACTGAATAACAAATATGTGTGAGAAAACCAGCAATGAAATTTAGAAGAAAGAGGTCTAGTGTTTAAAATCAACCCCCATGAGGATGTATCAGGAGACAAGGGACAGGCAAAAAGAGAGGTTACAAAATAAGGATACATCATCTGTAGAACAGATGCAAAACCACTTTCTGCTTTAATACACAGGGATGGCTTCTCCTACACAGCAGACCCTGCACACAACTGCCCATACAGAGAGCCTGAACAGGAAAGCACTCCTATGGGAAACACCCTAAGTTGGAACAAGCTGGTTTCTACCTGCCAACCATCAGGCAGACCCAAAAGTCCATTTTCTATGCCACTTCCTACAGGGCTGAGTGCTTGGACCTAAAGAAGCATTTAGGAGAAGGAGGGACGGGCTATGAACAGCCTCTGCAGTGTGACCACAAATCAAGCAAGAGTGTGCAGAAGGCTGAGCCCATGAGTGTTATTGGAAGGGCAGCTACAAGGAGTCTCCATCTGGTTGACCTCCTGCCCACAGGACTGAACCTACCAGCCATGAAAAAGCCATAAGTATAGCAAAGGAAACACAAGATGTGTCTCCTGTGCTGAAGGGTCAGGAAGGGTCAGCCAAAGGCTGCCACAGCACCAGATCAGATTTATACTGAAGACCCTCTGATACCCCAGAGCATGTCTACACAAGTAGATTCACCCAGGTTAAAGTAAATTTGGATGCAAGCCAAAATTACTCTTCTTGGTTAATGGGACATGGGACAAAATAAAATCAATTTGTACTAAAAGTTCCGAAAAGTCAGGGAATTCATCACAAACAGCATCTCATGAGCACAGGTCCTTAGCTTCCTCCTACACCACCCAAGATCCTTCAGCCAGGCAGGAAGCCACCAAATACCAACAAAAACCATGAAAACAAATGGTCTCATGCTTTGTCTGTAGGCCTTTGCAGTAACAAGTGGGGCCAGTGCCAAGCAGAGAATGGATACTGGCAGCTGTGTGGTAAATCACTCCCTGACCAAGACGCCAGCTTTTTGGAGAGAAGTTTCTGCAGCCTACAAAGAGAAAGTCAGGCCCCAGGCTTGCGTCATCCCACCCCTGAGTCATCCCACCACACAGATCCTCTCCCTTGCCATCACTCCTGGGCCTGGCTCACATAATTGTTACTGCAGAGCTGCAATTATCTGCGCAGTCGGAGCAAAGCCGGCATCCCCATCCACACACAGAGAAAAGAGCCACACTCGCCCCAAATTCAGCACCTGAACACAAAACTGAGACCTCAGGATAGAAAGGGGAGGCAGGGAGGGCTCCCATTAGGCTCCTCAAGAGATTCAGGCAAGGGATGCTGCCTGAGATACAGAATGCCCTACATAAAGGTGACAGGAGAGGGGACAGAGCAGTGGTGGGGGATGGATAATCTGCCTGACTTGTGCCTGTGACCAGGTTATGTCAGGTGCTATTAAGGCACGAAGTGTGAGCACGCGTGTCTGAAACCCCACTGCAGACTGCTCCAGCAGCCTTGAAATGAAACCTCCTCAAAAAAAACCAAAAACAAAAACAAAAACAAAACCCAACAACAACCAAAAAGAAAACAACAGCACGCCATATGCAGCAGTTAAGAGAGAAAAACATGCACCCAAATGTGCCCAGGGGAGCAAACCAAGGAGACCTACACCTCCAAAACCACCCTCCTCCCCTGGCTGAGTGCTGCTGCTGCCGTTTCGTCTGCTCAGCTCCACCCGCCCATCCACGTCCCCCGAAGGCAGAGCTGCAGCCGCCGGGGAGCTCTGCCGTGCCTTCAAAGAGCCTAAACTGGGTCAGCAGAACGGAGAGAAAAAACCTGATTAAAGCATGAAGAAAGCTAGCAGACCTGCTGGCTGAGAGACAGCAGAAGGCAAGGAAAGGCACTCACAGGCTCTGCATCTCCTTGGAGGCACAGAAAAACAAGGGCTGCTGGTCTCCCATTCCACAACTGCAGGGAGGGAAATGTGTTTCTCAAATCTGTAATGGGATGCAGGCAACAAAACACATTTGGGGATGGAGGAGTATAAGCAGATAAGTGTGTCTCTCTGTCCTCCATGCAGCATTCTGCCTAGGGCCACCCTCATCCGCATTTCTAGTCAATTTATTCTGACTTAAACTGAGTGAAATGATTTAAATCCACACAAACCTAAAACCTTTCATGAGTCTTATGACTACAATTTGCACCATCCTTTCCTGTGCCTGAATAAACTCAGAGATGTCAGAGGAAGAGCCTCAACAGCTGCCAAACTCAAGCAGCATCTTTTGGATGCAATTAAAAATGCAAACAGGATAAACAGGAGGCTATGAGGAAGAAGCTTTGTTTCTCTGACAGAGATTCCTGACCTTAAAACAAAACAAGCTAAAACCACGTCTGCATCTGCAGGTAAAGTGTAGCAAAAGTGTTTGGGGGCTGCCAAGTTCCAGGAGTGAGGTAGATCCTTAATGTGGATGACTGCTGAACTATAATTCAGGTGACATTTGGAAAGAGAGTTTTGCAAACCATGGAACTCGGAGCAGCTGAGAGCTCTTGCAGTGACCAAGGCTTTCCTGATGTCCAAACCAGGTGACTGTGGATAATAGAGACGTTGTTATCCCCTGGTACCCCATACACCCCATCTCCCTGAAACCTAGCATAAATCCAATCTCGCTCTGGAAAACATCGTCTCCAAGTCACATTGCTGAAAAGACAAACAGGTTTTTCTCCACAGATCCTGGGAAACCAGCTCCAGATCCCTCTGTGGAGCTGCACACCTACCACTGTGGTCTGTGGGCCCACACAAAGCCATCGCACCCTCGTCCTGACCGCTGGCTCCAGGGTGGGCTGTGTGTTTGCTTAAAGACGTCCAATGAAAATATCAGCTTAAGAAATCACAGCAGCACGGGATGGGTGGGGAGAACATTCCCTGCTAGAAAGAATCCAAGCTTTGCAATTGCACATATCATATCTAGAAATTGTTATAAAGGCCTCTGTCTACAGAAGGAATAGGAGATCTGATCTAGTACGCAAATAAAAACCAGAAATCTCTCCTGTCAGCCACAGAAAAGGCTATCAATAATTCATATTAACAAAAAAGGAGATCAAAGAAAAATGCTGTGTTAGTTTGACATTTTGATATGTTGGTTCAGGCTTCTTCTTTAATGTAATATGTAACAAACAGCACAGTTCATCTATAAATGCCAGACACGCTTGCAAATTGTTGAATATAGCAGGTCCTATTAATATTCACTTAGACTTTTCAAATTAATTCATTTTCACTGCCTTTATATCACTTTTACTGCCTCTACCCAGCAGTTGTAGGTCAAGTGGAGCTCTCAGAAATGCTCCACGCAGTTTCCAAATACGAAGTTTCAAATTTTTAACCACATTTCCATCTATTTCTTCATGTTACCCACCACATGGCTTAATGTCCAATCCAACTTATTTGACTATTACGTACTTGCTGTGAATTGCTTCTGAAAATTGTACAGTCAGGAGCCAGAATGGGGTGTTTTTGTCCTAAATCAACTGTCTGTGCAAGATCACTCTCATATATTGTGGTTTAATTTCACTTACAATTTCCTTATGGGCATTTGGTGGAGTAGATGAAGTATATTATACTCCAGAAAGCACAGGCTTGCAATCCACGGATTTCACTGTTATGTTGCAAGAGGTATTTATTGCAGTGGAGAACTGCTGGCAAATTTAACATGTATTGCTCAAGCTCAGTCTGTATTCCCTTTGCTGTGCAGAAAACATAAGGGGACTCACATCTTCTAAATTTAAGTAGAGTAGGGCAAATTTCTCACAAGATAAAACCCCCTCTAAAATGCAGAAAATGGTTAACTCTCTGTGACTTATCTGTTCCAAGGTCGACTAGAAAAGTAAATACTACTGTTGATTAGGGATTGTCTTTAAAGTACATTTTTTAGGCAATATTCAGGCAGTTCTTTTAAAAACTATTTCCCTAGAGTAAAGTCCTTGATGGTAACAATCTTTGTTAGAACCTGACACAGTATTGTGCTGTCTTTGGAGGAAAAGCAGTGGTCACTCATGTCCTGAGCATGGCTGGACAGTAGAGACTCTTGGATACAGACTTGTAAATCCATGGCTTTTCTAGGTATTGTAGCTTTTAAATTACTACTTAAATTTGCTGTTCTATCTAGAAAAGAGCTGTAGTTTGCTGGAGGGGGCAACAGTTACCGAACGTGATGACACTCCAGATGGTAAAGCTGTTACCTCATCTAGATGATAAAGTTGTATCATCCTTGTTACATCCAGCCCATTGTGAACAGGAAGAGCCAAAATTATGAATTACTTTTTTCTCCCACCAAGTGTCTGCAGAGTGCCATGCTGACAGTTGCACCTACTGGAATCCTGTGGCACCTCTATATCTCCAGAAACAGCGCTCACAAGACTGAACTGCTTTTGCCCATGAGGGAATCAGGCAGGTCAACCTCCCTGCCAGGGAACAAACTGACAGAGGAAGGTCTTTTCCTCACACACTTCGACCCAAGGACTCCCACGCCCACGACCTCTCATCCCCAAAAAATCCAATCCCCAAAACTCCCACCCCCACGTACAGTGTCTCTTGGTTCAGTGATAGATGCAAGGAAGCAGCGCCAAGGACAAGATCATAAAGCCAGGGCCACCCACATCTCTATGTCTGCCTGACTGTCTCTTGGGCATCTTCAGACCATGCAGGTGTTGCACCATATTGAGGAAAGCATCTGAGGCCATGCCTGCAGATGATATACCTGCAGGTGGACCAGCTGGTCCCAAAGGTGGCCTTGGGTGTTCCCTTAATTACATGTGGAATATGCATAGGGAGTAGAAGTAAAATGTTGAAGCCTAAGACAGCTCTCGAGCCTTCCGTAGTCTTGTTTTCACACATGCCAATAAATTTGTTAAATCACTTAAGACACTTTTGAAAATTTTAGTCACTGTTGGAATAATCCCCAAAAAAATCCCAAGAGAGTCTCAAAAAAGACACTGCCACTCACTCAAAGAGCTGCAATGGGAATTACAAACCTCTGAAACTTGTTTAGAAAAGCCACTCTGGAGCAGGAGGTAAGGAGTGGCCACAGCCAGCCAGCAACAGACTGACATGCAGCAGGGTCCCATCTGGCAGCATGAATTTCATTTCTGATTACAAAAAACACAGCCCAGAGGCGCAGCAGCTGGACGAGGATCTGGCAGCTCAGACTGCGACCCCCCAGTAACATGACAGCTCCCGGCTCCTGCGATAGGGGTCTGAAGCAGGTACCATGCCCTGGTCCCAGCAACACCACAAGACGGATAACAGAGCACTGAGCTGAATTTATGCGGGATTAAAGCACAAGACACAACTCTACATGAGCCTGACCACTCTCAGATCTTCACTTGTATCATCAAATCAGGAGGGGGGAGGTGGAATCCTTCCCTGACATGCAGTACGAACACAAACAAGTTATTATTTGAAAGGCTGTACAAAGGTTAAGTCTTTAATCCCCTTAATCCAGACGACAAACAAACAAAACCCCAAGAATAGGATCCTGGACCACAGCTGAGCGCTGTCAGGTCTCTTGTGGGGGCTCTCTATTCACATTGCTGCAGCCAGTTATGAGCCTCCAGCTAAAAAGTTGCTGTAAAGAAAATAGACGCAGGCATGGTTTTATTCCCAGTTCTTTAAAGCTTATCATGGGCAATTTGGCAGCCTGGGCTCATGTTTCAGTGAGCAGGGCTTAATCCTCAGGTCAGTGGTACCAGGGTTACTGGATTTCCAGGTCTGGCTGCCGCTGCCCTCCTACTGACTCTCGAGTGCAGTGACTCCTCCTGCTTGTTATTTGTGCAGAGGGAAAATGCAGATTCTGCTGAATAAAATCAAGAATGGTCAAGACAGGGGAGGAATCAGATAGTGAAACAGAGCAGCATCAGAAGATGAATTGCGGAGTGTTTGGGGCTGAGGAGAACTACTCTTTTGGTGCACCTTACAGAACAAATTTGGTCAATGCAATGCAATGCATTTGTACCACACCCAAACTATGACACTGTGGTAAGCAGACACCAGTGCAGGCACTCAAAAGGTTAAATGGATTTAGGACCTGACCTGGGTTTATAGGATACTGGGAAATTTTTCCACTTATTTCAGCAGGAATTGGGTCAGCTGCAACCATGCATCCTAAATGAACCGCAGGAAGAGTGTTGCTAATTTCAGTAGTAGTATTCATGCAATTCAAAGTAGATGTGTAGTTATTTACCTTGCTGAATCAAGTCTACAGGAAAGGTCTAAGCCAGTGAAATAAGCAGCAAATTTAAAATGGCATTATCCTTTCTGCCATACAGCCCATCACAAGCTGATGAGCTACCAAAGATGAGGTGCAGGAGATTGTAATTAAAAACCACATTTCCTCTCAAAGTTTTTCTCATCTTTTCTGTATCTGTCTTACCAAGTATGAGCCATTCAGCGCAGAGTCCATCAGTTTAAAGGGAAGAATTGGTGGACATGATCTAAAAGGTCACAACTTCAGTAATACGTATAAAAGCCAGAAGAAGAGTTAACAGCACTGGTACAGCCCAACCCTTGACAAGAATTTCTAACAGTCTTTTTGGAAATGAAAAGTACCCTTTCTCCTCATTTCAGAGACTGGCCGGGTTGCTGCAACAGCTCCCTAGGCCTCTCCCCACTTTGCTACAAGTTGAATTGGACCCAATCTCTCACTCTGAGCAGAGGTCAGACCAGTCACACTGGCAGAGCACCAGAGCACGTGAAGGCTGGAGGGCTGCGAGATGTTCTCTGGTTGTTGAGCAGTCACTCTGGTGAGTATCAAGCACACCAGATCCACATCATCCCTGTAGTCCTGCTCACTGTGTCCCCACCACAGCCAGAGCTGCAGATCACACACAGAAAAGAAAATGCAAAAGGCAACTGCACAATACAGACAGAAATTATGCAATCTAGCCTCCAAATCTCAGCACACAGGGCTAGAAAAAGAACACAAAGGCTCCTACCTGAGCTGATGAGACCAACACTAACCAAATCCAAAGGGATGTGCAATGGCACAGGCAGCTCCTGCTCCACACAACTCTCTGTCTCTGGTCTCGGCAAATTCTACTAAAGCATGTTATCCATTTGAGATTATATGTGCAGTGAGAGGAAAAACTAGATGGGAGTAGGTAAAGAAAAAGACACTCGGCACAGATCCCAATTTGTAACCGGGCCCTGAATTACTGCTAGAACAAGGCTCTCTCTGCCATGAGGATGGCAAGTATCTGATCTCATTCTGTACAACTGCAAAGGTCACTGTGAAATTACAGCTCAAGTCTGGTTTCATTTGGAAAGAAAAAAATTCCATGGTTCATTTAGGTCATTTGGGAGCAGTCAGCCTTCTCCCAGCTCCCAGCACAGAAGTCCCATCTGCCCAGTCTTTCACTCCACTTTCGCAGAGCCCAACACTTCTCTGTCAAGATGCATTATAAAATCAAAGGAAAAGAGGTAATGACTGTATAGCCCAGAAAGAGTGAAAAGGACTGTGAAGGGCAATAAAACCCCTTATTTATATGGAGACTGCTCATGCCATACACTATCAGGCTGCCAGGCCCCCTGCCTGCCTGAGTGCTGACAGCCTTTCCATCCCTGACAGTTCACAAGGTTGTGGTCCCTGCTGACATTTCATTCCACTTACCAGCCTGGTTCTCCTTAGTCCCACCAATCCCAGGTCTGATCTCACAGCCAGTAGCTCAAGAATACAACAATTAAAGATTAATGTTATAAGTGCACAGAAAGTCGAAAAATCCAGATTTTTTTTAATGTCATGCCAGACCTATTTGCTTTTAAACCTTATCCTCGTGCTTCAAGACACTAGGCCAGGAGTGTCACTTTTCCCCAGCAGACTGCAAATGCATTCTTCCTTTCAGCTGCCAACTAGTTTTGTGGGCTAATATATTTTTCTTTATTTAATTATTCACTGCAACACATGAAACATTAAGCAGCTTCTTTCCATGAAAAAATGAGTGCTGTTTCCCAATGACAATATGCTAAGTATCCTTAATAACAGGAATAAGGAAATGAGTTTACTAGAACAAAGGGGGAAAGGGCAGGGAAAATGAGAGAAGCTCAGAGCAACTAGGATTTACTAAAACAAAAAAAAAAAAAACCACCAGACTTCATTTCTAAGAAAACGGTCACAATTAGCTGATCTGGGAAACAAAAGCAAAAAGAAGCAGACTTTTTTTAAAGTGCAAAAAATATTTTCTGATATGACTTCTGGGCTACAATTCTTCTCTTTCTCAACACTGGTGGCGACGGGTCAGTGAGAAAGAAGCCACAGATGCGATGTTACAATATGTAACAGTTGTGTTTTCTTAATGATGCTAAACCCCTGATAGCTGTGAGAAATGTGTGTTCTTCCAAAGAACAGAAAGTTAAAGGCTGAAGTCATTAACAAAAGCCTATCCAAGCCACAACTTTTCCTGTGAAAGCAGGACTGCAAACACAACTTCCAGTGTATGCTCCACTCATTTAATGTCTTTTGCAGCAACAGCAGCAGCAAGAGATGGTCTCATCAGGTTACAGAGCATTGTGACCTCCTGAGAGCACCCCACACCGCCGCACTGCCAGCTCACCATCGATCCAGGATGGGACAAACCTGGTGACCTTGACACCTCTGCAGGCTCTGGCGAAACTCTTCACTCTGCCCTTGAAAGCCTGGGTAGGATTGTGTGGGCGAAAGGATTTTTCCTGATTCTGGTGTTTATTTGTTGGGTCACAGAGGTAAAATTATCTCTGTTTGATTACTTAAAGCTGTTGGCTGTGGAGATAATCTGTGCATTAGCAGCTGTACGGTGGGTGGTTTGCAGTTCTGAATCTGTGGCTGGAAGCAAAGAAGTCATTTTGCTCAGCACTTTAAAACCGAAAACTGATCAAACAGGACAAAAAGCCCTCAGCATCACGCAGAAGTTGCTTTCTGCGAGGAGAAATCCTCTCATTTTCTGGAGACGAGGAGGGTGAGTGTCCAGCTGTGTCCTCCTGAACTCCCCCACCTCCCATAGCACCACTCAGGGAGAAAGAACACCTAGAGCAAACACCCAGTGGAGCCTTAACTCCTGCATTGCAACATCTGTCTCTTCATGCTTTCACAAAAGGAGACTGATTACCAGCAACACAGCTTAAAACAGCCTGTCTCGGAAACTTTGTTCAAGAGTCACAAACTTGCTATCACGAATCTAAATCCCATCACCCTTGGGAGGAAGAGGGGCTCAAACCTCCTACCTGGGCACAACTTCTCTGGGAAAGGTGGAACAATGCTCCTGTGCACTGAGGATAAATATTTAGAGTGCAAACACTGCTGGAAACAACGATCTAAACTCTCCATCTGCTAATCCACCAACAGCTACTCCTTGCCCACTTGTGTCTATAGGAGAACCATAGCAAGCTGCCCCTTCCCAAGGCAGCATAACTTTGGTTTGCACATTTTTCTCTGAGGATTTGCAATTTTTCTCCTCTTACCTTCACTTTGTCTGCAGCTGCTGAACTCTAGTCCTGCCAAGGAGGAGTGGGGGCAGTTCTGGGCAGATTTCAGGCTGGAAGATTAATAAAGAACAGACATCAAAACCAAAGAGCGGAAAACTGATAGAAGATAGCATGGGACATGAAACTTCCCAGGGACAGGAATGACAAGAAGCAGAGATGCATACTTGTTTTATTAAAAATCTGCATATGAAAGCAGAGGGAAGCATCCTCACACACAACAGACCTGCTCCGTGCTTTCTCTTCACTTCGGCATGGCCTGAGACAAAGCAGAGAGACACAGCTCATGTTAAAGTGTCCCCTGTAGGGGGTTTTTGGTTGTTTGGGATTTTTTTGGGTGGGAGGGGGCAGCAGTTTTGCCAGCACTCTACATGCAAGTGCCTTACTGTGGTACACAGACACGTGCAACCTCCACCCAGCCACAACCGTACCAAAGATCTGTAGGCACAACTGATAATATCTGGAACACATTAAAAAATTAGAATGTATAGTTCCCTGAGCAACTGTACTACTTTTCTCACAGTCTTTACTAATTAACATACATTGAGGAGCTACCAACAATCACAGGCCCAAGGTCGTGTTTAGCTTCCTTTCTAAACAAGGCACAGAAAAATACCTTCAGGACTGGCAACTCTGCAGTCTCACATGTCACAGAAACAAAACTTCAAAGAATTTCTTTGCCATAAGCCTCTCATTTTCTTTCTTTTTTTTTTTTTAATTTTAAATCACATAAATTAATCAAATACGGCATATTCGTGGATTGGTCCACCACTTCTCTATTTCCAATCTCACCCATTAAAATCCTGCCTGACTTTGGGAGCAAAACATTCATCCCTGTGTATTTTTATAATGCAAATTATCACACCGAAAAATGCACCTCAAGGAAGGCAGCCAACAGACAGCTCATTTTTGTGAAAGGGGTGGGAATGGAGGACAGGGAGGCAGCCAGGGCAAGAAAGTGCTCAGGTTTGCAGACCCCAAAGGCAAACATTAAAACCCATTTGAGGCACTCCCAACATTTCCACTGCCATTCTTCCTGCACTTTAAAATCTATCTCCACTGTGCCACCAATATTTATATCTTTTAGCAAATCATTTAAGATAGTTTTATCTGCTCATTACCATAAAGAGTTAAAAGTGACATGGTCTATATTGTCTCAGGATGAGAAAAGGGACAGGCAAGGCAAATGTTTTATTTACGCTTTAAAATTGGAAGTGGAAAGATTTATAAATGGATTAATTTTAATTAGTGCCCTCATTTTATTTTTAAAAAAAGCATGACTTAAAATTAATGCATTGCTACCCTGAGTATTAACAAATATGTCAAGTCTTTGCTTCTTTTAAAGCTCCTTTGTTGCTTCGAGTTTTTTATTATATATCAAAAGCAGCCTCTGATGAGGCCAGTTTTCAAAAACCATGATGGAACATGGGACAAACATTTTTCATTATTTTTAACAAGGCAGGCCCAATAAACATTATTCTTTGGGGAGAATGTTGCACTGTGGCCTTTGTGTCCCATTGCAACACAGTGGAGGCAGGTCCTCCCCAAAAACTCATCCCAAAGAACCTCTTTGTTGTTTGAGAAGTTAAAACTAGGTACACACCCCAGAGCAGAAGCATTTGAACAATGGCTTTAACATTTGTGTTTCCTTGAACTGTTTCTCTAGTGGCCACAGAAACTGGATTCCTCGCAGATAACGCACAGGTGTGGTACCTGGGAAGATTTTCAGAAGACCACATGAGATGCCTTGGCATTTGTGCTGTATTTCATCAGAGCACCAAGCAAAATGGAGTCACAGCAAGGCCTAAAGTAAAGATTTCATTTTTCTGGGGTTCAGTAATCCAAACCCTGCCTGCCTGAGTTTATTCTGCAGATGCCAGGACCACAGACAGCAGAGATGTCAACCATCAGACTTTGTCCCTACCTTCTCCACAGTGACTTGTCACAAGCCCAGAGAAGTGTCGGTCTTAGGGAACAAACCACATAAGAAAATCTCAAGCCATTTGCTATCTCCAGGATACCAAAGCTCAACCACCTTATACACAAGTTCACTTGCAATATTCGCTTGTAGTATTTTTGATATTTTTGGACCATCTCTGAAGGCATCCCCTCTCCTAAACAGAGAGTCTCATGAGCAAGCACTCTCATCTGAGCTGCTTCTTCCTGTGTAAGTTCCACCAGATTCAGCCTTCCCCCCCACACATACCACCAGCATCTACCACTGAAGTTCTCTTCAGCTCCCACTTGGTCACTGCAGCCTCCTCTCTCCACACAGTTAATCTGACTTGCCTCCTCTACAGCCAGCACCACAACTGAATTAATTAATTTTAAAAATTGACACCACTCTATTCCTGCTTTTTTTCTTCTTCTTCTTCAGCTCCTTGCTGTAAGCATCTTCCAGTGCTGAACTCGACATGCGCTTTGACTCTAAACACAAGGAGGGCTTGGCACCTCAGTCACAGCAGCCCTTTTCTCACTCAAGCCACTGAAATTATTTCCTGCGCTGGAAAGGGCTGGAGAGGAGCTCCCATCAAACGTTCCTACAGCTCCAATGCCTCCATGCCATCCTATGCTGCCTGTGCCCACACCAGGTGGACGGGACTGGCACATGACACAACGCCCACACCTACACAAACCGGGCCGTCCCCTCATTGTCTTCTTTCTTCCACATTTCTCCCGTGAGCATCCTGCCATGTGAATGTGACTGCTCTGTAGCTCCTAGCAACCTGTCTTCAGACTCCTGCTCCTATTCTGGCAGTCCAAGAAGGCACGAAATTAAATCCCTGGCCACTCTGGAGGGCGTGTTGCTGTTGTAATAGCCCCAACACAACCCGCCTAAGCATTTTAGGGTATCACAGATGTGAATGACTGGCTTGTGAAGGATGAAGTCTAGCACCTTCCTATGCTCCAGCCAAACAAAAGGGAGGAGGAAGAGAGAGAAGTGACACTTTTCCCTCCACTCGACGAAAGCAAAATCTGATGGAGGCATGGGGGGGAGGGGGGAGGACCAGTCTGGGGCACTAAGCCCCTTATTAATTAATGCATGTTTCAAAAAAAAGAAATGCAACAGTGCACTCATTTCAGCTGGTTTCTAGGAGCTTTTGTGACCTTAATAATTCATGTTTATGCAAGCTGCTTATAATGTTAAGCAGTTGGGTTTTGTAGATTTTGTCCATTGCATTTAACTGAGATGAATATATCTAGCTGTGAAACAAGGTTGGCCATAATACTCACAGGGAAGCTTTAAAAAAAATTTGTGTTTTTAGAAGGGCTAACAAAACTCACAGCTTTGTCTGAAATAATTTTCCATGTATTAATAATACCCACAATATAGGAAACAGAAAATAATTTCTTACCCAGATTTGTCCTTTCCCTTTGCTTTTCATGTTTTGGCAGCATTTCCAACACCATTTAATTGCTTCTCAAGCACATAATCAGGGTCTCCTGCCTGTTTTGCCTTTCTTCGTAGCAACAGGAGCGTAAAGGGGGTATTAAAAATACTAAAGTGGTCAGGGAAACTAAGAGGCAGGTGGAACTCATGTTTTGGATATCAGTTTGGGCTCCTGCAATGCAGAGCAATAAGCAGCAAGAGCACTGCTAGCACAGGGAGAGTGTTTACTATTCCAGGCTTGTCACCCATGGACACACAGGTAGCCAGAAAAAAGCATGCCAGCACCCAGAATAAGCAGCTGCTTATTGTCCTGAGTACCTTTATAAGTCTTTCCCAACACACCAGATATGACTATTCCTACACACTCTTCACTGAAACAAACAGGTTTCTGAAAAAATCTGCATTCACTTTTTATCAACACAAGATAGACCACTTTTCTCAGTATCCCCTCAAAATTTGGTGATATTTAATGGAAAGTGAGAACCTGCTCTTTCCTGAGCACCTTCAACAAGGAGACAGGAATGCCGCTGTAAAGGGTCACCTCTCTGAAATGCTGGCAAGCTTGTGCACATCCCTGCCAAGCCATGTTTAAACTGGAAGCTCTTCCATAAAGACTCTCAGTTGGTTTTTAACCTGACTTTATTTAAACAAGTTCTTATTCAAGAGAAGTAGTGTTCATTTAAACTGAAATCACGGTTTCCTCCCCAATGCAAATTGCCAAGGACACATCCCAGCAAACAGAAAGTTTCTGACTACAGTTGAGGAAGAGCAAACTGTCCCTGAAGTGCCAACGGCACCATGAAATAAATGGAAGTGGGAGCTGAAAGAAAAAGGTGACTGCAAAAGACATGGGGTTTTGCTCCAGGTTTGCTCTGGCTTTAGTAGAAATGGGCCCCAGTGGATTGTTTTTCCCCCCCAAATAAGAGATGTTGACTCTCAATGCAACCTATACACACATTGACACTCAGAACCCACTCAATGGCCTTGAAATACCAACCATTTTCAGCAGTCAGTGCAGCAAGGTGAACTCCAGGCAATTACAGACCAAAACGAAACTGGGTGATTTTAAGGCAAGTATTAGGTCTTCCACAAAAACCTCAAGTTCAGTTTTAACAGATTACAGTTTGTTAAATATAAAGAAATAATAATGTCATCAGTTTTAGCAGCTTACAGCAGTTCCTGGAACAGCCACCTCCCTCCCACCCACAACAAAAAACAATGGATCCAGAGAACCCTATTAGCATGAGCCCATGGCAGTATCGTTGCCAGTAGCTAACATAATGTCCACTGTCTTGACTACCTAATAGTGCATAAAGTTCAAAATATATTTCCTTGCGTACTCACATGACTCAGACTAATAGTTTTACTCATTATAGATCAGATACCTAAATCAGTTGGCACCTAATCCAAGCTCCATCAAATTCAAGGCCATCCCTTACCCCAAGTAGGATTATCCCCAATGGACAACAAAGAGAGACACTAAAGATGTCACATCATACCTTCCAAACAGCAGGACTTCCTGCCTCCTATCAGAGAGATTACTCCTGAGATATCATCTCATCTATAGGAGGTATTAAAAGGCCACAGATAAAATCATTAATCTCAAAGTAGGTTGTCTCCAGTCAAGAATTCCTACTCACAGGCTCCATTTTTCCAGTGTCTGTGTGTACTGAAAAGCTATTCCATTAGAGGACCACTCCAAACAAGAAATACCAATTCCAAACAGTTTCTCCGTGTTTCTCAAGCTGAGCTACCATTTTTGATGCTTGCCTGCATCCACAAAAGAGTAATGTAGGACATACTGGTCTTCAGACTGACGAACTTTAGAAAATAGGAAACTTGCATTTAGGAACTGTAACACCTAAACCTTTCCCTACCTCCCAACCCTAATGCACATGAAAAGAGGGCAGCTGCCCCCTCTTTGGCTGTGTACAACCAGTGATTTCACATCTCTGAGACTGGAGCACTCAGGCTGCCTCCGTGCTGGGAGCATCACAGCCAGCCAGAAGACTCTGACAATGAATGTTCTTTTCTGCAGCTGTAACTACAGGCCATTACCTTTCACATAGAATATATTTAAATGTAAATAAATGTACAAAGTACCAAATGATTCAGTGGAATGCTCTGCAGACAAACAATGCTATCTACCCCTAAGAATCAAAATTAATTGGAGGAGGAAGAATCTTTTAATTGATACAACTCTATATTGTAAAATGGCACTTGAGTGACAGGCAATTACACTTCAAGCAATTTCTATGATATAGTGTCTAACAGAATAGATACAGCCGGAAGTAAAAAAAAAAGCAAGCTTAAATACCGCAAGAAATAAAATTTGTGTGCACTCTCTGTGTGATCAATGCAAACATAACCACAAACATTTGCATTACAATAGTGCAGTAAATAACAACCTCACAGCTGAGACATTTACAGGCACATTAGTAAATACACTTTCACATCTCACAGAGAGGACAGCAATTTATTCAACCACCCAAATGAGGCACCTTGCAATCACGAGTCATGCTTTAATTAGGAAGGATCTTCCTGAAAGTAAAGCACAGGTGACCCAGCAGGTCCTTTCCATTCTGCACCTCTAGGAGCTGTGATTCACCACACTTCAGACTACTCACTGCATAGAGGTTTAAATCCTTTGATGAGCATGTGGACATGGCCTGAAAGACAAGGCTGCAGGCCAAGCCAAGCCAAGCCCATCACACCCTGCTCCCCAGAGCCCCACACCTCTCAGCAGCCACAGTGCACCAATCTGAATAACTGTGCATTTTGGAATGGTGCCACCCATTTGTTCGCTGCATTTATTTATTTCCAGCTGAGCTACAGGACAGATATCCCACACAGAAATGCTCGTAGCTTTGTTCAGAAGATAAATAGGAGGACGTCTTCTACTCTGTAAGAAGAGGGATATAGATTCCTGCTGGAATAGGACGTGTCACATGTCATCTTGCAGCCCAAGCCCCATCATAGAAATGAAGACATTCATCTGCTCAGCTCCTCACCCTAAGAAGTCAAGGATTGAAATATAACCCATATGGAGGAAGGTTCCTCTGTGGCACAGAAGAATAAAGGGCGGGGAAGATGATTAACAGAAGGGGAATATAATCTATGCTGCTGAGAGCCTGGGAAGAAAACCGAAAGCTGGCCTGAATTCAGCATATTTGCATTCCCAGATAAACATGGTGAACATGTTCCCAGCACAAAAACACCTGTGAGGAGGGCTTGAAAACTGGAAACTGACACTGCAGATCTGGGATGACCACAAGATAGGCAGTCATCACTTGCAAAACTCCTTCAAACTCAGGAACACTGGGAAAACAGGTAAGAGCAAAAGAACAGGATTAATATTTTAAAGATGAACAGCTGGTTAAAGTTTAATACCTGTCCCACTTGTCATCTGAAATCCTTCATGAAGGGAACTGAGTTCAGATGAGACAGGGACTTTAGTCTTTAACATGAGGTCACAGATGCCATTGAAGCTCCTGCCAGTCTTGATTAAAGCTGATGGGCTGACAGCCAAGCACTACAATGAGCAGAGGTGGCTGCCAGGGGTCCCATACACCCTCCTCCCCAGTGCAGGGGACACAAAGGAGCTGCATCATGTGCATCAGGGCGTTAGGGTGGCATTAAATAAGCAGAGCCTTTGGGATTTGTGTTTTGCTGCAGACTCTGGACAGAAGCTTTCTCAAAACCCATGGATTCTAAGTCTCTTTTCAATCTTTGTATTAAGAAATTCATACCCCAACAGATCTTGGTCATCAGTTTTCACTGGCAGCCTATCTTCCCACATCCCTCAAGTGGATGCACAGCAGGAGGGAGACTGTGAGGGACCAAAGTCCCTCTCACTCTAAGTAGAGATCAGGTCTATGACCATCTGAATATATAATGTAAATGATGCACCACCATGTATGTAAGTGCACAGGACTCAGTGAGGTGCATCCCAGAGCCCTGAGAGAATTGGCTGATGTGGTTTGCAACACTCTCCACGATATTTGCAAAGTCATGGCAGTCAGGTGAAATCACAGGTGACCAAAAAAGAGGAAACACTGTACCCATCTTTAAAAAGGGAAGAAAAGAGGAATCCAGGAATCATCTATCACCCCCACCTCTGTGTCTGGGAAGATCATGGAACAGATTCTCCTGGAGACTGTGCTGAGGCACTTGGAGGACAAGCAGATGATTTGGGACAACATAGTTTTTAATTAAGGCTCCACCAAGGGTAAGTCCTGCCTGACCAGACCAGTGACCTTCTATGATGGAATCATAGAAAATCAACATAGCAGACAAGGGAAGGGCTACAGATGTCATTTATCTGGACTTCCGTAAAGTCTTTGACGTGATTCTCCACAATATCCTTCTCTTTAAATTGGAGAGAGATGGGTTTGATGGGTGGACTGTTAGATGGATAAGAAATTGGTTAGAAGGTTGCATCCAGAGAGTAGTGGTCAGTGGCTCAGAGTCCTGATGAACATCAGTGACAAGTGGAGTTCCTCAGTGGTCCGTACTGGGACCAGTGTGATTTATTATCTTTACTTATGACATAGATGAAGGTGAATGCACCCTCAGCAAGTTTGCAGGTGACACCAAGCTGAGGTGGTTTGACACACCTGAAGGACAGGATGCCATCCAGAAGGACCTGGAGAAGCTCGAAGAGTGGCCCATGGGAACATCAGGAGGTTAAACAAGGCCAAGTGCTGGTGCTGCACCTGGGCTGAGACAGCCCCTGGTATCAGCACAGGCTGGGCATGAACAGCCCCAGAGCAGCCCTGCCCAGAAGGGCTTGGGGGTGCTGCTGCCTGAGAGGCTGCACATGCCCCGGCCATGGCACTCACAGCCCAGAGAGCCAAACGTGTCCTGGGCTGCATCCAGAGCCCCGTGGGCAGCAGGGCAGGGAGGGGATTCTGCCCCTCTGCTCTGCTCTGCTCAGACCCACCTGGAGCACTGCACCCAGCTCTGGGCTCCCAGCACAGCAGGGACAGGGACCTGCTGGATTGAGCCCAGAGGAGGCCACCAAGATGATCAGAGGGATGGAGCATCTTTCCTACTAGGAAAGACAGAGAGAGTTGGAATTGTTCAGTCTGGGAAAGAGAAGGCTTTGGAGTGGGACCTAATTGTGGCCAGGACCTGAAGGGAGACTGCAAGAAAGATAGAGACAGACTTTGTAGTGACAGGACAAGGGGGAATTGCTTCAAACAGAAAGAGAGCTCCATCAGAGGGATGGAGCATCTTTCCTACTAGGAAAGACAGAGAGAGTTGGAATTGTTCAGTCTGGGAAAGAGAAGGCTTTGGAGTGGGACCTAATTGTGGCCAGGACCTGAAGGGAGACTGCAAGAAAGATAGAGACAGACTTTGTAGTGACAGGACAAGGGGGAATTGCTTCAAACAGAAAGAGAGCTCCATCAGAGGGATGGAGCATCTTTCCTACTAGGAAAGACAGAGAGAGTTGGAATTGTTCAGTCTGGGAAAGAGAAGGCTTTGGAGTGGGACCTAATTGTGGCCAGGACCTGAAGGGAGACTGCAAGAAAGATAGAGACAGACTTTGTAGTGACAGGACAAGGGGGAATTGCTTCAAATAGAATGAGAGCGGGTTTAGATTAGGTATTAGAAAAAAATTCTTTCTGTGAGGTTGGCAAGGCACTACAACAGTTGGCCTAGAGAAGCTATGTTCAAGGCCAGGTTGGATGGAGTTGGGAGCAACCTGACCTAGTGAAAGATGCCTCTGTCCACAGCAGACAGGTTGGAATTCCATGACCTTTACGGTTCCTTCCAATCCTGGCCATTCTATGATATTAAGACCAGCATATCCAGTGAAATACACAACTCAGTATTAAAGCTAGACTTTCCCCACACTACCAGGCAACTACTTTTGCCCTGCAAGCAGAGGGAGTAGCAGGAGTGTGTTTCTTCAGTCAGATCACAGTTATTGATTTATAAAAGTGTTGTATTTGCATACAGCTGGAGGAGTGGAAAAACCCTGCTCCAGCAGGAAACAAGCTGCCTTTTAACCATCTGGGAAGATGAGAGCATTGCTAAACTTAGAGACAGCATGCAACAGGACAGTGGCAGGGGTGAGAGGATACCTAGTGAAGCCCAAAGTATTTACAGAAGATCAAGCAGCTGGGCTGCTCTTATGCAGATCTGTAATACCAGGAGGCAAAAGCAGGATGTTTTCTCTGGAAGGCAACAGCGAACACCATGGGTTTGGCATCTGTTTCAGGAGGTCTTACCTCTGTCAAAATTCTGGACAAAGCCTGTTTGTCTGAGAATTTGCAAAGAGTGGAGCAAGCATCAAAGCTCTCCTTCGTTTTGTAGGTCAGGAAGGCTCTGGGTTTGGCAGGGTGTCAGCTCATATACATTCTGTAAAATGCACTTTAATTTTTCATTGTAGCAGCACCTAGAGACTTTGATTGAAATAAATAATGAACCAATTTGTATCATGAATCTAGGAATCACTCTCTTCTGGTCCCCATCATGGAAAGGATTTTCTTCCCAGTGACAAGTGTTAATGCATTTATGCCCTAGTTTCCCACAGTGGGTGTCACTATTGAAGTGTCAGGAAGGAAGGTTAGAGCTGCTTTTTCAGACTGTTCCTGTCAGCCTCAGCAGTCCGTTTTGGATGAAAACATCCCGGCAGAACACAGCCTGAAAGAAAGCTGGATTTTAAACAGCACAGCAAAAGTCTTTGTGTTGTGTATGATTAAAATGTAACATTGAATAGGTCTTTTTCCCAGTCTGAGTCAGGGAGGACAGCTCCACTGTGTAAAAATTACAGGGTTTTTTTGCAGAATGACAGAAGTTTCACAAGTCTTTAATGTAGTTAAGAGACCATTTTCCATGGTTTTCTCATTTTTCAATGCTGTTCTTTCTGACAAGTCCCCCAGCACAAATCCTGGCAGGTACTGTTCCACTTGTGAGAGCTGACAGGGAACAGCTGGCCGTTCACCATGGTGAGACCCCAAAGTGGGTCTCACACAGAAAATATGGCCAGAACCAAAACCCAGTGGGATCCAGACACATTGTTTGATTTGAACCTTTCAAATGTGAGTCATAATAATTGTAATAAACACAGTCAGTTGGGGGGGGGGGGGGGGGGA
>VWZV01001299.1:164991-198657 GCA_013397155.1 Irena cyanogastra
GCAATTATCAAAAGCAGTCTTACTGTAATTTCAAAGTTTTACCGAATTACTTTAATACAATTCCATTTAGAGAGAAATCTAGATTAAGTGCACACAGTAAGTGCTGTAACTCACCCAGCTACTAACTCCCTTTGCAAACTGTCTAACACTGAAGAGAAAGTGAAAAAAATGCTGGCCAAATCGAACAATAATGAAATTAAAGCACAACAGCATGGCTCACAACAATGTTCTAACAGCATTCTTGGGAGGCTGCACTGAAGAGGAGAGAGGAGGTACCATCAGGCAAGTACAAGAGGAGAAGTATTAGATTGCAGTATTACAGCTGCTCCCACCTCCCTTGCAGAGCTTTACAATGTCACAGCAAGGCAGCAATATCAGTGTGCTGATACTAGCTTAGAAGCCCTTTTTTAGATAGAAAAGGATAATTATTTTCTCCTGGAGAGTACCCACAAATTAATTTTATTCACTCAGACCACCTCTGTCATTGCTGGAAGCTGCTGCTGAAGGACCACAGACTCTGCCCTAGATGACACCACGTCTCATGCAAATCTCCAGCTCAGAGCAGTGGTAACTGCACAAGATATAATGTCTTGTGACATGGTGAAGGTCATATTAGACTATTTGACCTTCAGGCTAAATTTATCAATTCAGTGAAAAATATTAATAACACAGTTTTTAATTAAGACAACATCATAGAAAGAGCAATACTGCTTGGTCCATTGCAGATCTGTATTAAAGTACAATATTCATTTAATCACTTTTGTACATGATCTAGTTAAAATTAGCCGGGAGAGCTGTTACTGTAACACGTGGGTAATAGAAGCAGAAAGCTGAGGTTCACCAAAGCAAAGCCACTGCACTTCATTATAACTACAGCAGCCTCACAGGGCCAGACATGCCAGTGGGGAGAGGCACCAGAGGGAATGCTCAAGCATCATACATGATACAACTCAGATCTTAAACAACAAAAGGCAGTTCATTACCCTGCTATTGTTTCCACAGAAACAGACCCCAAATTACTCATTTGCTGCTGCTGAGTGCAGTTGGGTATGCCTGAGTCAGCGCTGGACACACTGCCCAGCATGGCGTAAGGCAGTGCCAGGCTTTCCCAGGCTCTGTGCAAGACCCAGCTGTCACAGGGACAAGTCCAGCTGTCAAGGGGGGCAAGCCCATAAAAACACTCTTTTCTGCTCCTTCCCCGCATACGTTAATCTACGTGCTTATTCCTGTTTACATTATGAGGTGTATGTCATAAAAGAGCTTCCAGGATGTGTACTGCAGCCAAGTTAATATTGCTGTTGGAGCCTCAGCCTCTGTATTTCCCGACTTAACATTGCCCAGTTAAAGCTACTTTTTTTTTTAAATTCTAAAACTTATCTTTTTTTTTTTTTAATTCTACATTTGTCTAATGGAGTTTATGAGCAGTTCGAACTCATTCCAGGTAAGAACGCTACATAAAACACCCACAAACACCTGCAGGAAACCCAGCAAGAGAACAAGCTCTTTACTGGAGACAATAATAATATACAGAAATATTAGCTAGTATAGAAATGTGTACAAATATAGTAAAGAAGCTACTTTTAGCAACAACATTCAGAAGTTTAGAAATGTGACTGCATTGTAAGACCTTCCCACATATTACTCTGGTGAAACCCAGACCTTTTCATTTAGGGCAACTCAGCTGTCCTCTCAGGACACAAAGTGTGCAGTGCACAAGAACTGTAATTTAAAAAAAAAAAAGAAGTTTTTTCCACAGATGTCATGACCTGGATTTTAAAGGCAGGAAGCATTTCCCAATGCTTGTGCAGATGAGCTAAGGCAGATGGACCTTATATTAAAGCCTTCCTTACCTCCCAACACAAGCGTGCACTCTTGCACTCAGCCAAAACTCTGCCCAGAGATGTTCCCTATTTCACAAAGCTGCTGAAAAGCAAGTAAAACACCCATGGCAATATCATGAAGATATGCAATAGCTTTTAAATTTGACCCTTACGACATTAAGGTTTGATGTCACCAGCGTTGCCAAATAACCCCTGCAGTAGATACCTGCCATGCAAGATAGCTGCAGCTCTCTGCATTCCTAGGAAATCCTTTGCAATACCACTTAGACTCTGACCTTCTCTCCCTACTTCAACTCATTTGAGACAATCAGTGTCTTGATTTCTATCCTGGGAAGCCTGGGGCATCCCTGCTGCGCTGCTAGCAGAGCTGCTGGCAACTGCATTTGCCAGCTCAGGAGCTGGTAAACCAGACTAAACATCTACTCACACATCAGGATTTTTAGACTAGCATTCCCCTGTCAACATTTCAAAGGGAACATAGAAAAGACCTCATGTCATGAAAACCAAAATACTTTAAAAATAAAAAAAAAAGAAAAAAGAAAAATAAATCCTTCCCACTTCTGTAAAATGTTCGTGAGTTTTATAAAAGTTTAAAAAATAGGTTTCCTCCAGGCTAGGCACTGAATAATTTTAAAGAAAAAAAAAAACACTTCAAAGACATTTTCCATTCTATTTGCGTTCAGGCATTTTGTTTTTCAGAAAATTATTAACTCAGTAATATCACAGGCTATTCTTCCACTTGCCATGAGCTTTGGCTACCCAGATAATTCATCGAGTTCAAAGACCCATGCAAGAGAGGGAGAAGGCACTCACAAAAGTTTGTGAGTCATCCCAAGGGATTAGCATGGTATTTGCAAGGACATGCATCCTGCACATGAAAGTGAGAGTTGCAGAGGGTGTACAGGCATTGCAGTTTGCCTTAAAATGAAGGCAGAGGAACCCACACCAAGGCAGCTGAGCACTCTGGTAACACCTGCTCACAGCCACTCCAGCTGCCCCTCTGCTAGGGGTAAAACGAAGCCCAAGCTCCGATGTTTCCACCAAAATCATGAGGCTGATGCAGGGACAGCGCTTGAAGCCATTGCCACTGCGCTGGCCAGAGCGGACCAGCATCTTGTGTCCAACCCCCACAGACTACCCGCAGCCCCCAGGGATGAGGGAGTGGAGGCAGTTCTGGGACGATTCTTCTCCCAAGGCTTCACAGCGCTCTTTCCCAGCCAGAAGCAGAGAAGATTTGACAGCCCGTTGAGAGAAATTCACGAGCATTGCTGTTCATTAAAAGGATGCCGAGGGAAAGCACTGAGGTTAACGGGCTGGGCTATATTAAGCCCATTTACAGCTTTATGGCGCCTTCAAAGGGGCATCGGAGCTTTTTATGGCCACGTAGAATGGCCAGATAGTTACAAACTGAGACAGGTTTAAGAGGGTACCCCAGGCCACCCGAAGGAGAGGCAGCACAGCTAACTTCAGAGTTTGAGGTCAGCTCTTGATGTTTTCCTCTTACATATCTCACCCACAACTGCTCCCCGGCTTACAATACTGCATATATCACAGCCTGCTTTCTGTGAACAGGAGTATTTAATGACACAGAGAACTACCTTCTGATGATTAGGGGGGAAAAATCGGCCACATGCTTCATGCTGTCTGATTTTATTAAACTGCTCCGTACATGGAAGTGGGGGGTGGTTGCTGTATTTTCTGCAACGGCAACCCCCCTTCCTCACATCCCCGGGTCCTGTGCACTGTAAGGCAGTAATAGGCACTGTCGCAACATGACCTAATCCACGACGAGAGACAGGACAAAGTGTCGCAGCAGGCGATGGAGCTGCCCCTCGCCCCCAGGCAGGCACGCCAGGATTAGCACACCGTGGGCTAGTCAGAGACCCCACAAGCACCCTCAGATGAGAGAATATGGCTCACTGACCTCCAGAGGAAAGAAACCCCACCAACCCCGCCAGGACGGACCCTATCAACACCTGCCCCATTGACCTACAGGGCGATGGACTCCACTGGCCCCTGGGCATGGACTCCTGCAACTCACCAGTCTCCTGGGGATGGAGCCCCCAACATGATGGGGCACACATGCCCTAAGCCCCTCCAGAGGAGATGCGGCCCTCAGCTGCCCTGGGCATAGAGCCCCAGGGATAACAGGGGAGGAAGCCCACCGACACATGGAGGAGGGGCTGCTACCCCGCACGAACAACTCTGGGTGAAATGAAGAGCCTCAGCCCCGGGGTGGGGAGATGCACCCTGCCCTCCCGCAGGAGAGGGAAGCCCCAGGCAACTGGGGAAGGCGCCCACGACCCTCGGTAGATACAGCCCCGGTAGCAGCGGCGAGGGGGCTGCACCTCACCGTCCGCCGGGGCACGAAGACCCCGGCGCCGATGGCGGGATGACCACAGCGACCGCCGGGCGATGCAGCCAGCCCCCGCGTCCCGCTGCGGCAGCTCGGGGGGAGCGCAGCGCCCAGCTCAGCCCAGCCCAGCCCCGCGGGAGCGAAGCCGCCGGCGGGGCAGCCCCGGCCCCGCCGCCCCCGCCCGCAGCCGCGCCGTGCTCCCCACTCACCTCGGCGGGACGGAGGCCCCGCGNACCTGGGCCGGGCACGCGTGGGGGCACGGACCGCGCTGCGGGGGCCGGCCGGCGCTGCAGGAGCTGCCTGGGATCTGCGGCCCCCGCCGAGCAGACGTTGTTCTCTGCTAGGGTTTTAATGATTTCGGGCACATCGGGATTTTTTCAAGTCCTTTAAACGTTTTCCTTGTATCGCTTTTATTCTCGGTTCTCGCTCAGCGGGCAGTGCTAGTTCCAAGGATTATTTAAATGAACAGTGAATTACACTTTTTTTTTCTAATCTAAACGGATCTTTTCTAATATTTTAATAAAGTTATTTTTTCCTTTAGTAGAAACCTCAAGATTATCAAAATGAAACTGCATTCTAAAGTGTTGCTGCTTTTTCAGGTTCACTTTCCTTAGGCACTGCAAAAGGGAATGGTCAGCGTCTCTGCTTTCTTTCAAGCCAGAATCCTTTCCTGACTCATGGCCCCGTACAGTGCTCAGGGAGTGTGTTTCCAGCACTGCTATTCTAAAATTAAATTTAAAAAAAAAAAAATTCAGATCAACCAAAGTGTCTCTAAAGTATTGTCTTTATTAAAGACTCTGTCAGGTAATCACGTTACAATTTGGCCCAGATGCTCTGCCTATCACTGCTTTGAAGATGATTGCTTGTGATGGCAATGTCTGGGCTGATAACTAAATCAAGCTCAGGGTTTAGACCAGAGGGTTGTCTACAGGCACTTGTTGCAGTGACAGGCTCTCCACAAGATACCAGGCAGTGCCTTAGGACTCTTCAGCAGGGGAAGGATGCTGGGAGCTGTGCTGAATTATTCTGTGAATGCATAATGCTTCCATGCAAACAGAACAGTACTGCAGAGCACACCCCTGACTACCCTCTGTGCAGAGCAGTGAGGTTTGCGCGGTGTCGCAGAGGCCATAGCATGCAGTGAGAGAAGAAACCCAGCCCCTTTCACACTGATGAACTCCAGGATGAGGTGCAAAAAAACAGGTGTGTAATTCCTGTCGTGACCTTGTTTCCGCGAGGGAATCCTAGGCACACGGAGCAACCCATAAAGGCTGGGGCTGGCAGGAGAGCAGCTCCCAGCGAGTGGAGTTTTTTCCACCAGCACTGCCGGCAAACAGGCTGACACCTCGCCAGACCCCATTAACCCACAGCACTCAGCAGGACCTCGTCCCACCTTGGTCTTCCCCTGCATCTTCACTCTGAAGCGTGAGCCTGCTAGGTGGTTCCCTGCGGGGTTAATCCAGCACACAATTCAATGAAATGTCAGTGACAACAGATTTGGGGGTACAACAAGTTCTGCCACTGCTCAAGATCCCATGTGGCTAATGCTGCCCTGTGCCCCTGCCAGTGCAAAGTCACAGGGTATGAAGGCCCCTCTAAAAGCACTGCAACAGGAAAGTAATTCAGCCCCCATTCACAACTTTCCCCCCTGTTTCTAGGAACCTGCCTTTGAATGATGCTCAGTTCATTATTTATCCCCATGAGAACAGACATGCTTACAAATCACTCCTCTGTGCTGCCAGGTAGCTCTCTGGAAATGGTGCTGGCTCACAACAGCAAGATGGATGATGGGGTGAAGCAGGATAAATCTGAGAATTATACCCTTTGACTCTTCAGTACAAAACTGTGATTATCTCCCACTGGGACATGAAAAATTCCCAGAGGGCCTGTGGCACCCATAGTGCTGACCCCTTATTTCAGAGCACAACTCTCCCTTGTGATCAGTTCTGCTAGGAAATAATATCCAATAGCCATGCAAATGTTATGATTAACTTTAGCAGCAATGTATGGATCAGAATCACCAATATATACATGCACTAACTTCTGATGATTCATTATCCTAATTTCTTAAGATCCACAAGTCCAGCCTATTTGTACAGTTCACTAAGGCAAAAGAGCAGATTATGCCTGAATCACTTCTTATTCAAATCAGAGGAATTCTGTTCATTTCAGGGGTTACACCAACACAGAAGTGGCATGGAAAGGGATGGCTTTATCTTTCTTTCCTCCCACGTAACAGTATCATTTAAATCTCTCTAAAGTCAGTCGTGGCCGTTTTCCCCATTTTCTGCCTCAATTGCAAGATAACAATATAAAGCACTGAAGGCTGGGTGCTCCTGCTGCAGAGCGTTTGGCCTCTGGCAGGATTACACACCAGAGTCAAAGCTGATGCTCATAAACAATGTCTTTTACTAAGCTTTCATAGGCAGCTGTTGGCATTTGGCTTTGTGATGCAAATCAATCACAGCTTACATCTTCTGATTTCAGGCCAAAAGGTGGGAAAAGATACTGTGCTATATGTGTTTGGTTTATTCTGCAGATCTCTATGGAAAGGTCAGCTTTATCTACAACCAGAACCAGTCATTCTGGAGGCTGACAGCAATATTTTACATTCTCCTGTTATATATCCGAGAAACACTGCTTTTCCTACTGCTCTTCCTGAAGGTTATGCACCTCTTATGCAATATGAGCATCAAAATCCTAATTGAATGGGGTTTCAGGAGTATGGATCTCCTCACGCTGATACATAGGAATTGCACTGCTAGTATTTTGCAGCCTGGTCAGATGTCGACAGCATCAGTAGCATTCTGTGTTTTTCTCAGACACCAGCTGAGTAGAGATTAAATATATCCCTCAATGTCTTTCATACTTCACCTCCCAGAAAGTGCCCAAAGTCTCATTTTGTATTGCTTTAGATAATGGAAGAAAGCTGAAATTAAAACACTTATCTAGAAGCCAGAGGAACCTTAAAGATGTTCTGGAGCTGAAGGAAAAAGAAAGAGAACCCAGAAAGCAGAAAGATCAGATTACGCCAATGGAACAATATTCAGCTTTTGAGATCCACATGCTCCTGAGATCATACAATGTTGTGTGGCTACATCAGGAGAACTAAACTTCAGTAGCATATTTTCAGAAATATAGAGTACTTTCAGAGTTGCTACACAGCAGAATTTTGTCATCCTAACAACATTTTATCCCAATGCCATCTTCAGCATTCTGTAGTTTTGTCACATTTTCCAAGAGCAAGCAGGATTTTCTGCCCTGACCCATGCCACCCTGGCAGTGTCCATCTTCTGCTGAGCTCTGGGGACGGCTGGATGGCATCCAGCAATTCAGGCAGATCAGCCAAGCTGTGACCTGCCCTCAGCTCTCCCTGAAATCCCCAGGTGTTGGGGGTTTACATTATTCTGAAGTTTTCCTGTAGCTGACTTCATGGGTCTTTTTTAGTGGCCTGCAGACAGACTGTCTAGCAGTAGGTACAGAATAAGGTATAAATGAAAAAGCACAGCATCATCATATCCAGGTAGGGTGCGCATAATGCTGCCACCACTGACAGCAAAAAGTGGGGCAATAAGTATCTGGGACTGATTAACCTGAATTATGACTTTCCCCCAGCAGCTTCCAAATTTCAGGCTGTGATTTAAAAACCGCAGTGTGAGTCCTGACACATTGTGAGCTCCACTGGCAAGACTTGTGCTCTGCTATGTTTATAGAACAAAACTGGTACCCTTCATTTTTACTATGATATAATAATCTTCTCTCTCATCTTAAATCTGCCCTTTACACAGGCTCCCCCATGGACATAGCTGATATGAAATAAACCAAGGACAAGCCACCACTGGCTGTGCTATTGTAAATTCCATTCACAAGGAGGCTAAAACGAACTATTCTACATGGGAAAATTAACCAGTATGATTACAGTAATAACCTGGAGTTATCATGGTCCTCAGGTGGGCACACTGTTCCAATTTTATTTGGAAATAATTACTTCAAAAGCAGAGCAATTTTTCTAGGATGCTGTCTTACTTTTAAGGAATGTATCCGTGCTGCTTCCACTGCAGCAGCAATGACAGTGATTTTCTTTGCATAAGCAAAGCCCAAGAGAGGGAACACATTACATATGTCTCCTCCATAATGTGCTGCAGTAAATATGAGACTAAAAGGGCTGAAAAAGAGAAATCTTGGAAGTTGGATAGAGCCTTGCACAGAAAATGAAGAGTCACACCAGGCTTGGAGCCACAGTCACAATTTGGATCTGTGCAGCCTTGTGTCATTTGTAGCAGTGACACTCCACTTTGTTTCAGCTTTGATTTGGATCATCAACCACAAACAGGAGCAGCAATAATGAAAAAAACAATGATCCTGATCCAATATTTCTTCACTCGTTTCTGAAACCCTATGTCTTTACAGCATGGGGGGAAAAAACAAGCTAAGAGCTGTGAATCCATCAGCAGGGATTTCTCTCCATTTATGCCTCTCCTGGATTTTCATAGACTAACCACAAGCCTAACTAGGATGTAAAGTTCCCCAGATGCAACGGGTTTCCCTCAGAGCACAAAAGTGGTCAACCCCTAAGAAGTATTTAGTTTTAATTAGCGTGAAACAAAAGCATAATTGCCTTGAACATACCGGGTGGAGAGGTAAAGGCAGGAAGCAAAAGGGGCATTATCTACAAGATTTAAATTTTAAAATGAGAAAATATACATTAGATACGTTTGCTATATATTGTTTGTGGATATCACATATTAAATTTTCATTTTCTGCAGAAGTCTAAGATATGTACTCTATATAAATAGTTTAAGAGACCAAAGTCAATATTACTAGTCAAAGAGTCTCAGATTCAAACACACAGCTACAGCTCTTCATAGAAATATTAGTTTTCCAAGCCCCTGAGGGTAAAAGCCTTAGATTATTTTGGTATACATAAGACACAGTTCTCTAAAGACCCTCTTCCATGGAATTCCAAGATCAACACTTGTTTCAGTTTCAGTGATATAAGATACCAGAGGACAAATTCACCCACTGGATGATCTTGACTGTAGACAAGAGACCAAAGAAATAGATAGATAAATCTAATTTTAAAATAAATCAGTCACTAGAGATCTTAGAGCTTCTCATCAGGGTAAGATTGTTTGCTAATTTCTTCAACAAATTAGTAATCCCCCTCTTTATAAAATTGTGCAGTGTTTATCAAGTCTGCTCTAATAATGTGTTTTTCTTTGACTTCTGTTATTACGTAATCAGTTCCTCCCTTTGCCTACAGCAATGCCTCTGTGAAATTAGATTTCATTGTTAAATATGTGGTCACACATATAGAGTCATTTACCATTTCAAAAGCACCTTCTTCAATTTGAACTTTATCTTTGCACAAAAATCTTTATCTGCTCATACCTACAGGAGAAACCAGAATGTTTTATTTACAATAGTTGAGTGTGTGCTGTCTCGACAGGATGATAAGAAAAGCACTGATTGGAGCCTTTCTGCAGAGAACCGGCACCAAGGAGTTATCAAATAACTGTGCAATAGATACCAAGCCTTGCTTAAACATTTCCAAAGCAATCTGTCAGCAGGGAATGCCCACAGCCTTAATGCACAAACAGCAGAGGCAGTGCCTAGTCAGTATCACATTAATCAGGGGCCGTGCAAAGAGAAGTGTTTGAAGAGATTAGGGAGTTCTGGAGAAGCACTACCCCAAGGCTACCCAGCTGCCAGCACTCCCCTGTTCCAGGGTACTGGCACTGCTCCTGCTTTCCCTCTGCTTTATCCAACATAGGCTACAGTCCACCAGAACCAAAGGGATCATCCTGATTTCATAACACAAACAACCAGTCTGATGTCCTCTCCTTGCAGGAAGTACTTGCCTCAGACAAATCCCTTAAACAGTCTACCCGTTGTTCAATAAAATGCTTGTCACACATGTTCATCATTATAATCCTTTGCAGTTAGATAGTACCATTCTTCTGATGAGCTCAGCCTACAAATTTAGCTCGAATCTGGTCTGACATCTGCCTCCAAGTATGCTTTGATTTGAAAAATCACATTAAAACCCAGCCTAGAATTGTCTCTGCTTGTGCATGTGGGTCCCTGTGTGCCTGGACACATGCATAGAAATTCCTAATATTTCAGTGCTGTTTGAATGAGTGCAGAGCACTGCAGGCCATCTGCCAGTAACTATTTTTCTAAACTTGGAAAAAAATAAGAAAGGAAGAGATATTTTAAAGCTTTTGCTCATAACAGCAGTGATTTTTCTGGAAATTCAAGCAGCTCTGAAAGGGATGTACCATTTCCAAAGGCAGCTCTCACTCAACAGGTTTTTTTGAGCTCTCCATAACTATATGTCTTCATATTCTACCATGTCAAATAAGGACAAAAAATTACATTTTCATCCCCAGGGTCCATATGGCAGATGCCTGTCCAAGGCATTTGGCATCTCAGATGTTAAGTGCTGAAGAAAAGAAAAATCATCTTGTTAAATGAGGGCAAGGCAGAAATTAGGTGCACTGTCAGAATGTCTTAGTGGATCAGGAAGGTCTCTGTAATACTGCATACAAATGTTCAATATTCACAAGAGACTTTTTAGTTTAATCTGTCAGTTTTTAACAGTATAGTATATGCAGCATCCTATTCTATTTTTTTTGTTCCTGCAGGTTTCTACCTAAATTTCATTTGTTACAGTTAGAAATCCTTCACTACAAAACTTTTCAGGAAAAAAAAAAACAAAATAAAAAACACCCAGAAGGACAGGAATATTACTAACTGTGTGGGCAGTTAGTATTTATTAGACTCCCATTGCACAGCCACAGCAACCTTTCTGAATATATTTTCATTGAGGCATTTGCACTGTAACATTTGCTTTTGTATTTCTTCTACATCATTGTTTAAAACAAACAAACAAACAAACAAGAAAATCCCTAAAAATAAACATGAGGGAAAAAAAAGGAGAGATCCAGGGCTAGCAAAATACTAACTGGCTAATGAAACAAACTGCATGCTTGAATTCTGTAGTCCTCAGAGCATATGATATGGAGACCTGTGAAGCAGCAAAAATCTCTAATAAGAGCTCCCGGATCTTCCCTCAGTGGTCATTTCTAGCAAACAATATTTGGTTTCCTTTTTTTTTGGTAAAACATGTTGTTATTCAGCTTGAACTACCTGGGGTCTGGAATTCTGAAAAAGTTAATAAAAAATGTTTTCTACACAGTTCTATTTTTGTATCATATCCAAAGCCCTGCAAGCCAGAGCTGTTACTTCAAATAAATGTTTTTCTGTGCCATTGAGACACAGGTGCATTGTAACAAGCATAAGAAATCCAAAGGACCCCTGAATCAAATAAATATCCAGAAATCCTGATAGAGAGGGAGAGACTAAGAGACAGACCCAGAAAATTAAACTGCTACACTGTTCCTGAAGGAGTGCAATTTACAGCGATGAAAAATGTCCTTGCAAATAACATAATCAAAAAACTTTCAAGAGATGAAATGTCAAATACTAATGCAATATGGCTAAATATCTGCCAAACAAATCCCATTTCAGTGACATTGAAGAGTCAGAAGGCAGAGAATTACCATCCAGAGAAGGGAGGAGTGAAGATATGCCTGAAGAGAGACGAGTCCAGCTGTGGGCCAGAATCAGCTATGCATTAGGTTCTCCAGCCTGGTGAATTCCCACATGGAAGTGGGAATCAGCACAAAAGATGTTTATATGCCTATTTCTTTCTGAGAGTTGGAAATGAACGAGCCTTCTCCTTATCATGAATCTGTCAGATTTAATGGAAGGCTTAGACTGATTTTGAATTAATTTGCTTGGAGTAAAGGAGCATAAGTGCCATAAACACCATGAGTATCAAAGGGGTCTAAGTGACACTTGTGTGATCCAAGTGGCTTTTATGCAGGCAGCCAAAGGCCTTTGCATCAGCTTTTTTTTTTTTTTTAATAACACTTCCTTGCCAGTGTCAATCTGAACAAGTACCTGGTACCAAAAGGATCCAGGGACACCCAGGTGCAAACCCATCACTCCCCACCTGCACAACGCAGCTCAGCGAGCAGCTGCTCCTGCTCCACTCTTTTAGGGAGCTGCAGGACCACAGATCTGCCCAGAGAGGAGGAAAAGGCAACACAGCAATGGATTGGTAACTCCCAAGTTATGTCCAATGTACCTAGTTTGCAAGCTGGGAATGGGGCAGAGGCACAGAAACCCCCTACCTCTCATTTGGTCTCCCAGTTGGAGGCCAGCAGAGAAATAGTCCCCATCAGGTCTTTATTTCAAGGGGCCAGGCCTGCTTGGGAGCACCTACATGCTGTGAAAGCCTTGGCCTCTGGGGTCTTGTGTGGTAGCCTGGGTTCTGCCAAGTTTCTGTCTTACAAACAGGTTTCTGTCTGCATGGCAGCCACTGGACCATGGGCCATGTCTGGGTACAGACAACTTTTGAAAATTATATTGATTGCAGTCTTTCTGAGGTTGTAATTACAGGGCTGGTGGAAGGTCATTGAGCAAATGCCATTTCTAATGGTGCCAGATTACATATTGGTAGGCCTACTTCTGACAACTTCCATCAGTCACTTTTATATTCCTCACAAGCCCAAGCAGAGTGCCACAGTCCTTCACATCCCTTCCTGGCCTGGCATCCTGTCTGCTATGGGACACCTGTGTGACTGGGGGTGCTTAGCACATGTATCTGCCCAGCCTCATCTCATCCTTTTCCTGTACAGCCCCTCCTGCCTGTACCCACCTGGGTGGCAGTGGAGGAAGCACACACGGCCCCAGGACCATGGTTCACCAGCTCAGGTCAACACAGCCACGGCGATGAGGACAGCTGGCATTCGTTCACAGAACCACAGAATCATCAGGGTTGGAAAGACCCTCAACGTGATCAAGGAGGTTGCTAGTCCAAGGCAAGGAGCCTGCTGTGGGCCACCAACCTGACTGAAATGCCAACCCAACTGTGATTCAGAACTCTTGTTCAGCCGTGTCCTGATGAAAAAGTGAGAGTTTTGCAGAGAAAAATCTCATTGAGAGCAACACCAAAGCCATTGCTGTGGGCAGAACCCTGCTGTGGCAGGTACAAGGCTTCCCAGAGCAGCTGAAGTGGAGGAGCCCACATCTGCTTCACTGTTCTCTACAGCTGAGCTCCCTGTAATGCAAAAAGGAAGAATATGCCAGGTTGCTTCTTGGACAGAGCACTTTAAGAGGAATTCACGGCTCAACAGCCAAGCTTTGCCCATCCTCTGTTTCTGCTGGCATTTCTTTGAGCTGCTGCAGCTCTGTGTAGACTAAGTGGGGACTGCGAAGCCCTGACAAAGGAGAGGGAACCAGTGGGATATTTCTATTTCTGGAATTGCCCATTAGAGAAGCTATTCTATGGTACGCAGCATGCCAGCACACTTTTGAAAAATAAATAGGAACAAGAATATTAGCAGAGGAAGCATATGTGGCCTCAAGACCATGACTCATCAGGTTAAATCAACCAGCTGAGGTCAGTGCTTCTATTTATCAGCTTTTAGTTGCAAGAATGACAATGGGGACAGTGATTCTATTACTTAAATTTTACATGCTGTGAAAAATACAGCAGTGATTAATGTCTGTAACAGGCAGCTAGATGTGCTGCTTTTAGAATATAGAAGCTATTTCAAGGTCAAGAGTTTTAGTTTTCTTCCTAAAGTGGGTTTTCAACCGGTAAAGGGAACTTCCCACAGATTTCAGGGTCTGTATTTATGGGCAATAAAAGTATTTTTTGTTCTCATCATCATCCAAAACCAGCTGAACTACAGCTTGATAACAAAAGCCTCACTAATTGCACTTCCAGAGTCACCCATTATTGGTGAACTGTGAGACCATGAAAGCATTGACTGTAAACTGATTGACAAACATGAGGCTATTTTAACAAACACAGAAAAAATTTCTGTGATGTGCTACTGTATTTCTCTCTGCATCCCAGAATTTGGCTACCAAGAATCCTCATCTTAGCCAGTCTGTGCCCTGGTCATT
Source organism: Irena cyanogastra (assembly GCA_013397155.1). Classification (NCBI taxonomy): domain Eukaryota; kingdom Metazoa; phylum Chordata; class Aves; order Passeriformes; family Irenidae; genus Irena; species Irena cyanogastra. The sequence continues at coordinate 179,173 of VWZV01001299.1, forward strand.
TATACCATCAGTGTGGGGGGGTCTGAACTAGAAGCTGCAGGGACAGAGGCCTTCACCCTCAGTTTGCTCATGGGCTGCTGCACCAGGGCACATTGAAACTCAGGCTTGAACAGGTGGGGGGAAACCACCTGTCTGAAGAACAGAACAGAACAGTCCGCTGCTGCTGCCAGGACACCACGTGCAGAACATTGTGATAGGTGCAAACAACCTTACATTCCTGGTGTCTTATATGTAAGCTGTTACCATTTCCACTGTGAAATTATCCCATTCTGATCCTTAGTGTCAATTAAAAACACATAAATAAACCAGAGGTATTGCTGACAGGAGGACAGACACGTCTGCAGACACGTCCAGGTACCATGTGATTGTGCAGGAGGAGAGATGCCCTGCTCTCTTCCCTTTCACCATGAAAGCAAAGGACGATGACAGGGCAAGCCCAGAGCTGGAGAGTAACTGCATTATCTGCAGTTATCTCCAATTCCCAGCAGAGAAGCAGAGGTAAGTTAAAACCGAGTGACTCATGGCTCTGATTCACGTCCCGCTGCCGCTGCCCTTCATCCATCCCACTGCCGCACGGGCAAACAGGAGCTCGGCAGATCTGCCCAGCGAAACCCAGACTGATTGGGCAGGGGAGCTCACCTCAGGCTGGTGTGGCAGGCAGAGATTGTGGCACAGTCTGGCCTCTGTCGGTAAAAACTCAGAGCAGTAACACAGGGAAGGCCCAGCCCAGCCCAGCAGCCGTGCGGACACGGAGCAGCTGCAGGCCGCAGCCCCCTCGGCCTGGGCAGCGTGGCTGGGAACACACCGAAGGGAGAGCGCAGGCCGCTACGGGCACACCCACGGGACGGACAGCACCAGCACGGGGCTAAAGGCTGCGCCACACACCTCAGAGTTCCCCAGCTGCCAGCCCCAGCACGGAGAAGGCCGAAGGGTCTGTTAGCGTATTCGCCAGCCCCTCCAAGCATTTGGGATGGTGCTCCCGTGCCTCCCTTCGCAGGCAGCCTCCTCACTCGTGCCCTACTCCTGCCGGCAGCCGTGCTCCAGAGACAAACCGCGTCCTGCAGCGCTGCCCAACCCCGTACACCCGCGGCTGCGTCTGCCTGCCGCCTCCCAGCAGGCAGACACAGCCACCGGAACGCCTAAACCTTCCATGGTAATTACAGGCAAACCGGGGTGCCGGTTGGGCCTGTGCTGTAATTGCCGGCAGCGAAGATAAAAGCTCCGTGCAGCTCTCAAAGCTGTTCGGATGATAACCGCGCTCAGCTCGGGGCTCTCTGCAGCAACATCCGTCTTTCAGCAGTGTCAGCTGGTGTCCGTGCAGGGTTTCATGCAGCGCTGCCTGCTCACTCATTCTTCAGGTGTTTTGTTTGCTTGTTGAATTTTTCTTTTTGTTTTCTCTTGAGGCCAACTTCCAAATGAGATACTTCGGTAAGATTTTCTCCCATAAAGCTCTCACTAGGCGCCACTTCCAAGGTTCACGCTCATGAATTTCATTACTTCTGATGGAAACTGCATGCATCCCAGGTCCCTGGAGCATTGGGAGGAGGTGATTTAACTACTAATGTCAGTCTGATAATTTTGTACCTGGGTTTGGAGGCATACTCTTTGGCTGGTTCTCCACTAAGTGCTTGGTGTGTTGAATTTTTCATGGGTAAGACATCTATGACTAAGGCATCCAGAAAGATTATTCTTTTTAAATACAGGTTAGGTACTCTTTTATTTGATTTGTGTGGGTGTTATTTCACTCCGCGCTTGTGTCTTGTGACCCACTTACAGGCTGAAACAGGCTCTAGTGAACTTCCATGCCTTTATATTCCTGTTGCTCTTAACTTACAAAAAAAGCCCAACCAAAAAAAAAAAAAAAAAAAAAAAAAAAAACAAAAAAAAAAAAAAAAAAAAAAAAAAAAAAAAAAAAAAAGAAAAAAAAAACCACAAAAAAACTAACCCACCTAAACCAGCCTCTGAGGGAGGCAACAACTATCTTTGAGGTGTAAATCAGAAATGGCTGTTCTGTATAAATGGTTGTAAAAGTGTTCAACTCATGTGTCTCATGGGCTGTGATGGCAAAGTGGGGTCCCAGCAGGTCTTGGGGTGCTGGGCTTTACTAGAAGGATAACTAGTGGCTGGGACTGTCATGAGCTTTTGTTAGCCCTTTTTAAAACTCATGTCCCATATCCAAGAGGATCACACACCCAGGGCATCTCCAGATTTACATGTGGCATTTGGGGTGAAGCCACCGCGAAGGCTCAGGTGCTCCTCACCTACCTCCAAATCTTCCCCCAGGCAGGAGAGATCACTAGGAGGACTTCCAAAATCCCTTTGGAAGAAGTTTAAAAGAAAAGGAAAAGAAAGTCTATTTTTACCCCAAAACAACAGTGCTGTTGTGGGGAGCTATGTTGGTTCCTAGCACTTCATTTTACTGGTATAATTGTGCCAGGAGAATGTTCGTGCTTTTCTGTACAGACATGTTCTTAAGGAGTTTAAGCGGCTCAATCTGTCTTTGAAGAAGTTGTGAATTGACTTAATTTCAATCTCAATTCATCTTCAGAGAGAAGATATCTCAATATAATGGCTGGAAGCTACAGTCAGGATACTTGCCTTGGAAATGTAGAGCCCTTGCACAGTATCAGCACCACAATAGTCTCACCCAATGAAGTTAGTGAAGCATGAAAAAGAAGTGTAAGGCTCTCAGTCTCCTGACTTCTCCTTACATCATGGCAGGATGTCTTGCCAGAAAATCTGATGTAGCCAAAATCCATGATACACAGTGGGTAGCAGATAGAGGGTTTGGTCAGGAGATGGGACTTGATTTACTGACAGTCCCTCCTCACCTTCAAAGTAACCTTCTTAACAGCCACAGCACAAGCTCCTGCAGCTTCAAGGAGAAGCTTATCCATCTCAGAGCATGCCAAGTGATGATGTAGATATGTAGTAACTCTTTACAACTTGGAATACCTGACTTGTGTGGAACACAAGTGCATTTTACTGTGAATTTACTTTGGTTTGGGTTGGGTTTTTCAGGAACCATGCGATACAGCAGGTCATGAAGGAAAGCTAACAAGAAAGCAAAGTGACTCCTCTAGAGAAAACACAGAGGGGAGACTAAGAATTGTCCCTTCAGTCCTAGAAGTAAGAGGCACCCAAGTAAGGTGCATTTCATGTAAAAACTTGAGAAGTTCAGCTCATGCATTAGAGAACAAAACAATTTAAATGCTAGGTGCTTACTGGAACACCCATGTGGTCTGTCCTGTGATAAAAGCTGGAGACCTCACATCCTCATAAACAGAGGCAACAAGGACAAGAATTGAACCAATATAACATTTTTACAATCACTTATAAACAAAGGCAACAAGAACAAGAATGTCATGGTGTAACATTTTTAGAGTCACACAGAACAAACTGTCTTCCAAAGGCAACAAATGCTTTCAGAGCCACTGATTTCCCTGGGCACTGGGGTCAGTCTGTGCTTTCAGTGAGTTCAGTGCAAAGCTCTACCCCTTCCTTTCTGTTCCATCCTGTCTCTGGCACATCCCACTGTGTACCCAGAGGTCCAGTTTCCAGTGGCTGCTGTAAATCGTGCTTTCTGATAACTTGGAGCACCTGTTTTAAAACTTCCCCTTCCTTTCCCCAAAGATTCAGAAAGGTTGGTTCACATGCCCTCTGGCTTAAAGCAGACAGCAAGACTGAAAGTGGTGGATAGTTTCCAAAGAAATCCGGAACGCCTACATGCTTTTTAATTATATAGTTATGTGCACACTTAATTTAATTAAAAAACAATTACCACAATTTATGATATGAGTACAACTCTTAAGCAAACCAGAATTGCAGCTGAGTTTGCTTTTTAACTCTTCGTTCTTGTTGTTGTTTTTGATTGTGTGTAGGTGATCCTGGCTGATGTTTCTCCTTATGGAATAGTAAGAATTCGTTACAGGAGGTACTCTGGCTGCTAATTTCTGAAGTGGCATTAGCCTTTTTCTCTTCCTGAGACAGGTTGGACAGAGATGGCAATTTGTTTCTTGGACTTAAATGATGATGAATTGAAAACCAAGAGACTACAAGAATCTATGCTGAACACTATGCTGTAAATGAGACAGTCTCTTACTGTGCAGAGCAGTACAGCAGGAGAGATCCCTACAGGGAATACAAGTCCAGGCTACACCACTAAATTCCTTGATATTCATTCATAGAAATGAATGTGCATTAATTAGGAAAGGCAAGTATTTCACCAGAGGAGATATCCTGTCTTTGAAGAGTGACAGGTGCATGTGTTTGCCGAATATATCCCATAAATACCTGTTTTGAAAAATAGTTTCTCACCTCCTTTTGTTTAACAGAGGTATCCACAACAATGGTTTTCTTCATGGAGAAGTGAAAATAACTATAAATAACACCCATGGGCTTGAATGACATTGTAAAAGCTCAAAAAACTTCTCAACTCTCTATTCTGACAGTAGTGGGCAGAGATGCAGAGCTTCTGCCTCTCCCCACATACCTCATGTCAAACTACAGGCAGGTGCCTTCCTTGGGGTGCTGCCTGGATGAGACCCCTTGGTGCATTATCTGCCTGGTGCTGTCACCATCTGGCAAAAGAAGTATTGATTATGGCAGTTTGGCTAGCAATAGCTCCAGTTTGTCCGTCGAATTAGACATTGAAAACCTGCATCTAAATCCAGTCCCATGAAAGAACCGAGCAAAGCTGCTGGCACGTGTGAAAATTTGGGGCATTCAGGACAAAGCTGAATAATACTGTGAGGACTGAATTTCTGCTGCTCAAAGAAAATGAGCAGACCATCCTCTGTTTCCCTACTATTTGACCAACCTTTTGAGCAGGAAGCTTGTTGGAGTATCCAGCTTAGCAGCCACAGTCCAAGCAATGCAACTGATCACAGGATTACAGAAATATTAGCTGAGAAGGACCTTTGGAGGTCATCCAGCTCAGCCTCCCACTTGGAGAAGGGTTTTTGCCAACACTGGATCCGGTCAGCTGTGGCTTTGTCTAGACCAGTGCACAAGACTGCCAAGGATGGAGTTACCACAGCGCCTCTGGTTAGTCTATTTCAGGGCTGTAGCACCCTCCCAGGGAAGAAATTTTCCTGAAGTTCAATTTGAAACTCCAAAAGTGCGGTTTGATGTTATCACCCACTGGTGTATTGTCTGCTGCTACTGAGATGAGTTGATCCCTGCTAGTTTTGTAACTCCCCTACCAAGTAGTTGTGGACCTCTAGGCCTTCTCTTCCCTAGATTAAAATATCCCAGCTCTTTCCACCTTTCATTGTAACCATGTCCCCCAGGCCCAGGATCATCCTGACTGCCCTTTCCTGGACCTTATTTCCTCAACATTCTTTCTGAACCAGGCGACCCCAAGCCACACCTCACGTGGTATTGCTAACGTTGATAAGCCCTTCCACAGTTCCCAAAAATGATTAGATGGTGTTGAAAGCCTCTCTGAAGCCAAGCATCCACTCTTATTCCCCTCCCAGTCCCCTCAGGAAGCATTTCTTCACAGAAGGCAACTTTGTCAGTCAGGCCAAGTTGGATTTCATGAATCTTCGACCATTCCCTAGTGCCTTCCTGTCCTATTACATGTTCGGAGTGGCCTCAAGAGGCTGCACTTCCTGCACTTTCACAGGATTCGAGACAAGGCTGACTGTACCCTGCTCTCCACCTCAAAGACAGGCACAACACTGGCCCAGTCCCCAAGGCCTCTGAGTCGCTGTGGTTATTCCCAGCTGAATTTGTCCATCCCTGTCAGCTCCTTGGGGTGAATCCCATCCAGCTGTATGGATCTGTACCTCCAACCTCCCTGAGCAGTCCCTGATGCTGGCTGCCCACCTCCATCCCAAGCTGTTGGGGCACACCCTGAACTCTGGGGCAGGCAGAGAAGAGTACACATCAGTGTTTCCTCATCTCTCATGCCACTTGGTTGTCTCCCTCACTTTCAGACTCAGTGCTCACCATGGCTCATATAGGAATACCACAAGTGTCTGCCTTATGAACCTGATAGATCCCCAGGGCTGAGAGAGGGAAGCCCAGGGATGTGAGGCTCCTAGCCTTGGAGAGAGGAAAAGTCTGGGAGCAGAGCAGCTCCCACGGCAGCCTTGATAGTTGGCTGCAGATCTGAAACAGGCAAGTGGCAAATCTGCAGAGCCCTGGGCAGCTCAGAGACATTGACATGGGAGAGCTGGGACTCATTTGACTGTATAAGCAAAGAGCTGAGGACCAAGCAGAACTAAACCTCATTCATTACTGCAACCCCACAGGGTTTCTGAACTCCTTTCTGTGCTGTTGATGAACAGAGCCTGCAAGACACACTAAGAGCAGCATAGTCACCAAACCGCTCGTACCTCTAGTTGTCTCTGAAGCAATTACCTTCAGAGGACATACTTCAATTAAGGCTGCTGCTTCTCTCTATCACTGTGCAGAGAAATTGAAAATGTGCCAGACATATCTGCTGTTTGTGGCTCACAAATCCTTAACCCTTGTGCTGACTGTCAGCTATATGTGATCTTGGGAGCTGGTCCTGTCCAAGAAGGAAGAACTTAAAATTGAAAAAAAGGACACTTCAGTACAATCAAAAGACAGCTTTGTCTCCTCTTAAAAGGTAACGTTAGGACCTGGTTCAAATGTCTATAAATGCTGTGTGCAAATTTCTTTGCATATCAGTACTGCTTGTATATTCTGATGTTTTTTGCTGAGCATCTCAGATTTGGGTATATTAAAATGTGTGCAAATCTTCAGCTGGATCTCAGAAGGAAGCTCTCAGTAGCTAGAGCTTAACATCAGGCAACATCCTTGCAGCAAGGCATCTACTAATGCAACAAATTTAGCTCCATTTCCTGTTTGCAACGTATCCAACAAACAGACCCCAGTTGTTATTATTTGCTTATAATTGCATTTTATTTCAGGCCCGTTTTATTTGTACGTATTCCAGCTTGAGGGAGGTCACACACTCCCTTGTTTCAAGCAGAGCCACTCGCCCGCGTGACGTGGCGCTCTCTGGGCTGCGTGGGACCTTTGTGAGCAGCGGCTGCTCCCTCCCACGCAGGCACAGGCGCAGCCTCAGACACATCTGCAGCGTGCTCACTGGTGGGCAGGGGCCAGACTCTCACTGCACAGCTCCCCCGCCTCCTCTGCTGCGCTCAAGGGATAAATCCCCAGCTGCAGAAGTCTCCCTGGCACACACAGTGGGACCGCTGGGAGAGCAGGCTCCAGGGGAGGACACTCAGGTGTGTCTGGATATGAAGCTCACAGCCTGCCTGGATGGAGACCAGCTCCCACATCACCTGAGAGGCACCGAGTGTTCCCAGCCTCTGGCCCACAGCCAGTGCCAGTTGCACTGGGAGTGAAGAGAAATGAAGTATGCAGACATGCAAGGTCTTAGGAACACTTAGAAAGGGTAATGACCAGAGGAATCCCAAATCTTTCCAGGACAGGAAGCTCCCTTGGGCCATTTTTTGTTCAGGCAACACTGCAACTTGCCAAGGACTCTGCTTACTGCCACTGCTGAGTGGGTTACCATAAGATTCCTGCTTGTAAAAACGATCTGGCTTTGATAAAATTCTTCTGCAAGTTCTCTAAAACACAAGGTCTGAGATTTTTAATAGTGTGTAGAAGTTGTTCTGTTTAGCACTGCAAAACCTATTCATGACTTAATTAAATTGTATTTTTTCAAAGTCCTGAGAAGCTTAAGGAGTCAAAGCAGGATTTTAAAAGCTGGTTGAGACATGATTTGCTTTCATTTGAACAGTCAGGAAACAAAGAAGGATCTATAAAGATGCCCTGGCAGTGGCAAAGAAAACTTATAAACTGCCTGTCATTGCACTTTACAACAACCAAAGTCTTCTTTAACATCTACCTTCAAGATCAATCTCATGTCCAAGGGAGAAAAAAAGCCAAGATTTGAATAAATGTAAAAAAGAAAGGGGCGACAGATCACAAATCTTGAAAGACTAGTGCATTAGATGATGGCAAACCCTTTTTGAGCAGACATCAGATGCATTAGATGAGAATTAACTGAATTATGAATTCGTAATCAAGAGAACAAATACCAAAACATTTTAGTACATTGTGCCACAAAAATGGCTTATTCCATACACTTACACTGTAAGTGTAACTATACCTTTTTCTTCTCCCACTCGTCCCTTTTAATCACATAATATACATGTAAATTAACCTTGTCAGTAATGTGTGTCTACACCTTTGGAAAAATAAATAGCCACATCAGAGCTGCTTCTTTCAGCTGCAACACAAACTCAACTCTTTTAACAAGCAGAGAGCCCAAAACAGAAAATTGCTGTTGTATAGAATACTCTCACTGTAGGAAAAGCTCGAGTGAGAGATAGCAAGTCCTTGAAGCACTGGCTCACAAGATCCATTTACATAGAGAACTAGTAAAATCATCACCTTCAGCTGCAAGTTCTCCCTGCTGCATGAACTATAACTTGCTTTAGAAGTTGGCAAAGAGAAGTTTCAAGGTGAATTAGCACCAGATTGTGTTCACCTTAACAAACCAGGTGTCATGAGTTTCATCAGGCCACCAGTTGCTTCAGTTTAGCCATCAAGGCAGCTCCTTTTGACAAACTCACTTGCTGAAAAAGAGGAGGCTCCTTGAGGCTTTGATGGGCAATCAAATCAGAGGGGAAGTTCTCTAATCAAGCATCATCTGAAACACAGGACTAAGTGCCACATTCAGTTATTTCCTGAACGCTTCCAGGAACAGTGACTCCACCACCTCCCTGGGCAGCCCATTGCAGTGCTTAACCACCTTTTCAATGAGAACTCTTCCCGATGTCCAACCTGAACCTCCCACGGCACAACTTGAGGCCATTTCGCCTTGTCTTGTCACTTGTCCCCTGGGAGAAGAGCCTGACCCCCACCTAGCTACACCCTCCTTTTGGGGAGTTGTAGAGAGTGACAAGGTCTCCACTGAGCCTCCTCTTCTCCAGGATAAATACCCCCAGCTCCCTCAGCTGCTCCTCAGAGAATTTAAGTTCCAGATGCTTCCCCAGCTATGTTCCCCTCCTCTGGACAAGCTCCATCACCTCAAACGTCCCCACTGAATTAAGGGGCCCAGAACTGCACACAGAACTCCAGCTGTGGCCTCACCAGTGCTAAGCACAGGGGGACAATCACTGCCCTGGTCCTTCTGGCCACACTATTGCTGAAGTCACCAAGCAACAAGACAAGAAATAGAGAAAACTAGATCCACAGTCAGGGGAAAAAAAAGTTGAAACAGTAAATTATCTTGAAGTACAGAAAGGTGGAGGTTAGGGGGGAAAGCCAAAGGCTACTATTTATCAGCATTTCTTTCCCTATCTTTGTCTGCTGTACTGGGACCCAGGTTTTCCTGTGTTTCTACAGCAGCTTTCCCCTGGCTGAGAAGGCATTTCTTACCATCAGCTTTCCACAGGCTTCTTGCAGCTGCTCTGTGGGTAGGAGAAAGCAAGATCCACTGTGAGGAGACTCCAAATCTTATTCAGAGATTAACAAGGACAACAGCTTTGACAGACTTCTTCCCCAACCACTGCCCCAAGGCAGCCACCCCACATACACACCTGAGAGCCCACTTTGTATTTAACACTGACAAAGCACCTGACAGCATCTCATTTCCTAAGTAATTAAACTGTTAAATACATTAAGCATTTCCACAGGATAAACTTATTTTTCAAAATTTCTTTTCAAAAAGAAATTATTTTATCAAAAAATTCATACTTCTCTGAAGCTGGAAACCCCCCTCCACAGAGAAAGACAGATGGACAATAGAGATAACTGGGACATAACAGACTCTGGCTCCCTAAAGTGCCCGAAGCCCAGCTGAGGCAGAGCTAAGGCTTTGATGAAAACCTTAAAAAAAAAGTTGTTTCTCAAACTGGTGAATAATGCAACCTGAGGAAAAACTGGAAATTACTGAGCAAATGAAAAAAAATATCCTTTAGGTATTGCAAAAATGTGATACACAGTAACCACCTGTAGCTGATAGCATGAAATAGTGCTTTATTTTGTTACAGTACAGATTCAGTCCAGTTCACAGAGAACACATCAGTTAATACATATCTTCACTTCGTAGGGGAAATGGGCATGAACACACGAGCACGTAGTCAGCAGCCTTTTACTGCCACTTATGCAAATTTTGCCTAAAAAGCATAATTTATGGTACACACATTTCACTACCAGTCCATGTAACAGCACTGTAACGCCAGCTCTAGAAACACAAGAGAAGACGATGTCAATCTCAAGGACTGTGAAAATATGTGTGTATGTGTGTATATATATATATATGTACACACACATATATGTGTGTACATATATATATATATACTGCTTGGTGATTTAACTTTCAAAATCCTGGTTTAGACTTGAAAGTTTGTTTTAAAAGAATGTGTCCCTGAATAATACATGTTGTTTCTTGAGGCACATGTTCAAGTTCAGGCTTTGGATAAGAGTCTTCACTTGAAGCAGCCACTGAGAGCCGAGGGTTTGGAGCAGACAGAACTGTCTGGAAACCAGGCAGCTCTCCGTGAGCTGCAGTAGCAGCCCACAGGTAGAAGGGTACCTGAATCTCATCAATGCAGTCTCCCATGTTTAACATTTTTTAAAACCTGAAATAGCAATGAAGGCAACGATGACTGCCAAATCAGTTCCTGTTAACCTACCAAACTTACCTTCCTGGAGGTTTTGGGCTGTTTTTTTGAAGCACAATTTTAGGACTTATGACTCCAAAAGCTCATCTATTTCCCCTGCACATCCAGGTTTTCACCAGGCGGTCCAGCAAAAGACACTGTTGCTCTTCCCAAAACCTTCCTTACTTACATTAAATTTCTTTGACATGTCCAGCACAGACTCTCCCCATCATGGTCAGAGGTCCTATCTAAGCAAAATAAAGCTGATAAATACTCTGTGCAGTTATCTTCTGTGTGGTAAAAAAAAAAACAAACAAACCAAACAACAATCCCAAATCATCTTTCAAGAGGAGGATTAAAAAAGGATGACTTCTAAACCATGTAGACTGGTAAAGGCGATAAAACTCCAATATCCCCCATAACCAAACATGAAACAAACAGGAAAATGGAAAATATTCACAGAATGAAGAAGAGAGGCCAGAAAAAGGACTGTGAAAGATACTTTCAGTCTGAAGTGTGCTTCAAGTAGCTTAGATTTTCAAAGCCATTTTAGAAGTTTTGTGCACATAACTTGCTCCTGCATACTCCACCATGTTTCTGACCTTTCCACCTAATTACTTTTTCCTCCTCTCAAAGAGCAACAGAAAATGAGAAAACGGATCATGAGAGAGACAATGAAAGCTGTGAGCTGTATCTACTACCAAGTATACAGAAAGTATTCCACAAGCTGTCAAATATAAGAGCAACACAGCAATTTTCATTTTCGTTCCATTTAAAAGCAATCACAGCTTGAAATGTTTAAAAGATAATGTCCCAAGTTCATGCCCAAGCCGCTCAAAGTTTTCAACACAGGATCTTACAAGTGAGAGAACACTGTCTTTTTATTTGTAAACCAGAGTTTGAAACACTTTACAATATATTTTTAATTTCATTTGTCTAAAGAAATAGCATTAAGAACTGAAAGAACAGTGTGCCATTAAATGTTAAGGACCGTATTTTTAAAAACCTTTCTTAAAAAAGGTTATAGAGGTATGATGAATTTACGTTGTATTTTAAAGTCAACTACTTAAGCATTTCAATGATTGAAAATGAAGTGCAAAATTGGAAGTCCAGTCACAGACGAGGCTGTAGAGCTGTGCTCAAGACTGAAGAGGTCTACCTAGGGCAGGCACAGTTGCACGCTCCCCACATTAACTCAGCCTGTCCCAGCCATGAATCCTGCAGATCCAAGCAACACCACTGATTAAGTCAGTTTGAACTACTCAGTATAAATTCTCCCTTTCTAATAAGAAGGATATAAACGAAAGCTTTCAGTTAGCCAACAAAACCTTTCTAATTAGCAACAAAAAAGTAAAAGTAAAAGTGACATGCTTACTCTGTTTCAGGCACTTTCAAGATCATAGTTTATTTACTGTAGGTAAAAAGCTAGTATACAGATTAAGGGATCTCTTAAATTTCAACTCTACAGTTATACACCATCTAGTATTCTCATACTGAATATTAACCAAAAGGTTTCTAAACACCTGTAAGCCCCACTATAAATCTGTATTGGTATGATGAAAAAAAGTATAGAAATCAATGCTTAATTTTTTCAATGCATAATATTTACACTGTGAAACCAATGGGAAATAACAAGCAGCGGCAAAGAGGCAATAAATTTTAAAAAGCCAGAGTTTTATATAGGTTTTGGGTTTTTTACAATAGTGTGCTAATCAGCATAATTGTATATATAAAAATTAAAATATAGCAGAGCATCCCATTACAGAAATCTGAATTGTCTGAACTGCTGCCATTACTTGCTAACCATTTACATGCAATAACTGGTAGGACTGACTTTTTGTTTTTGAAGTGTAAAATAGTTCAAATTTTAAGAGACAAACATTAATTTGTGTACAAAACCAAAAACTGCACTCAAGAATTGTACTGGTCATGAGTCTTTTCCATACAGAAGTGGAGGGAAAGAAAAAAGTACCAGTGATAGAAAGCAGTCTCTTTCCATTCACTAAATTTTCAAAGCCAATGCATAGGCTGAGAATACCTGGATGGCAAACTCCAGAGACTCTGGAAACAAACAGCTTTCACACACAGGACCTCTGCAGGAGGCCTTTCTTTGCAACAGATGGCAATGGATGACAGCAAGTAAGGGGCACCAGGTGTACAAGTAAGTAGATCTTGCAAAATACTAAGATGGGGCAGTTGTTAATATACAATTTGAACTATATATACACAATATAATGGAATGTATCCCCTCCTAAAACTGGTTTATGAAACAATTGGACCTTTCTATACTAGTCTTATGACTCAGCTATTGTTCTAATTAAAATATAAGTACACAAGAGACTTGCATAAAAATTAAAATTCATGGGGCATTTTACAGGAACTATAGACAAAGCTACTTAATGGCATTTCTGCTTTTTAAGTAATTTTGTTATATGTAATTGAAAACATCTGTGTATAAAATGTCCTGACAGACACTACAACATGGAGCTTTGGTGACAAACCACTTCAGTAACAACGAGGTGAAAAATTAAACGAAGTATTTAAGATAACTCAAACTCAATAGGAAATGGAATGCCAATATGGCAGTTCACCCTTCTTCTGTTGTTTTAAACAGGAAAGTCTCTTGCACCAGCAGAATCCTGTATACAGATAGAGAAGTAGGGAATACACCACTTAAAATCCCCATTAAACAAAAGTCAAATCATCATGTGAGAAGGTACAAATTACAGAAAACATGAATAGCCAGTAAAAGAGAAAATACCGGTTTACATGAAAGAAGAGAGAATGCTTCAGTCTGAATGTAGTTATTTTGTGAAAGCTGCTACAACAGCCCACAGAACCTCATTCGTGTTGGTTTTCATACATTCAACCTCAGGGTCTAAATCCAGGAGCTGCCGCACTCTCTTTGTGGCTAAATCATACTGCTCATCCAGGAGGGGGGCAAAAGCGTTCTCCAGGACATCGGAGGCGTGCGCTAAATACACGAGCGCCAGCAAGCGCTTGTCCATGCGGTGGGGGTCGTTCACCCACTTGTCAAGAACAGCCTCCTGAACCTTCTTGATGAGGCGCTGTTTGATGTTGTTGTTGGTGAGAGGGTGTGTAGTCATGTCAAAAAGAAGGAAGTTCTGTTTCTCTGTTGTCAGTACACCTTTTTCCACTAGATTTTTAGCTAACCGCTCACGGACATTTCGTAGTTGGTAGTGCAACTTCAGTGGGTTCCATGTTTCACCTAAAACAGCAAGAAAACCACACAACAGTCAGACTAAGTTTAAGCTGCATTGCTGCAGTGATTTTTTTTTCCTCCCTCTGTGGTGCAGAATGAGCTGTCAAAATCATATAGCAGACTACAAGACACGGCTCCTGTCAGCATTTCTCTGATCCATGGCATGGAGGCAGAGACCAGGAAAACCTCCTTGGAGGAGCTCTGGGGTACTCTGAAAGTTTGGATGAAAGCCATGTCTTGATTACAGATAAGAAAAATAAGCAAAACCCTTGTATTGTAAAACAAAAACCAAACCAGTCATGCAGAATGAATTTACTTCTAGTAACAATAAAAATAAAGTAAGATCAAGCACCTTCTACAGTCTTTTACCATGTCAGAGACTGGAAGAAGTCTAACTGCCTTTCTTCTGTCACAGAGACAAGCTAATGCACACCTACCCAGTGCATTTCTTTATTTCTGCAGGTTTCCACCCTTCTCCCCCTTCCTGCCTCCACCACATGAAACAGTGACCATGCACTGCGAGAGTGTGTGTGGCACAGGTGTGCACACATGAAGCACATGTTGGGCAGAGTCTTTAATGCTTCTATATAAATTATTTCTAATGCCTTTTGTTAAGGCTGAAGAACTGGACCCTTCAGAGTGTGTGACTATGTGCATAGAGAAAATTGACAAAGCAGAAAATCAGCATCAACAGCTCCAACTAAAACTGTTTAGCACTGAGAATTCTACCTTTGCTTAAGAGCTTATTTAACAGGCTAAAAATTTTAATTCCAGCTTACTTAAGAATTTATCATAATCCCCTCCCGATGTAAAAGACTATGCATTTTAAGAGGCAATAGAAGGAACAGCATTAAGTATTTCTTACATCAATGGATGTTTTCAATAAATTATATGAGAATTTCAGTACCAAACTTTTGAAAAGTTTATTGGTTAGCATAAAATAATAACAACAACAGTAAGCCACAGGTGACTTTGAGGTTTCTCCCACTATGATGGAGGGTGACACACACTGTATCCAAGTAACAGCCAAGATAAGCAAACAAATGAGGTGACTCAAACTGCAGAGTGAAAGGCAGAAAACCCAACCAGGCCTGAACTACACAAGTCTAACTACACATCACTGAATGCAATTCCCCAGTTTGATCATAAATGGAACTATCACACAAATAAAAAAGTGGTTTCCTTGCTACCTTTCACAGGCCAAAGGGGATTTCCTAGATTTTTGTAGTTGCCATGTGGCTGAAAGTCAGTGCTGTGGGGACACCTTGTGACCAAGCTCATCAATTACACAGACACTTTGCAGACACGAGAGAGATGCTTGCTACATCTGCAGGAAATCTGACATTTTGGTCCAAACTTCTATATTTCCTACCTTTGCTTTCCTTAGAGGCTACCTTATAAATATCAGTCTGGCAAACATCATCTTACATGTCCATATACTTATTTACATGATGGCTTTGAACTCAGATGTACTGTAACTCCAAGTAGCACTCTGCATCACTGATAATCATGGATAGATTTTTTTTTTCCAGGATTGACCTGGTCCCCAAAACAAAATTCTAACAGAGTTTATGAATTTATTAAATGAAAAAAAATAAAGCAAAACCAATCAGCCAATAAAAATAAACCCCCTCATCCAGACTCATTGAAATATTTTTCTCTAGAAGGACAGATCTCTAAACCACGGGAAATACAAAGAACACTCATGCCATCCAAGAATTAGTAATTAATAAACATATGTTAGTAAAAATGATTGATTCAAGCCTTAGCCACAGCACTGATGACAACTGTCTTCCCAGAGCCAAAGCTCTGCAGGGTCAGGAAAACCTTAGCTTAGCTCAAAGAAAACCTACAACACTAGTTCATTCATTAGCTGACCTTTTTTGAGCCAGTCTTAACTTGATGTGCATTGCACTGGGAGAGGAGGTGAAATGTCAGCACAAATTATGTATTTGGGACAGGAAAAACGAATTGTTTTTGCCGGCTGTAAGAGGGGAAGGAGAGCTGAGTGAGAACTGAACTGCAGGGCTCTGAAGCATTCATGCCCCTCCTGACATGGGCTGCTTTGTAGTCCAGTCTACCTGCTTCCTGACAGCCAAGAAGCAGGAGAGGGGGGATGGCAAGGATCTGAGAATGAAATGGTGTGCAAGGAAGGCTGTTTAAGGTGGTGCAGAATGAATGGGAAGAACAAAGAAAACAGGAAAGCAGAGAAAGGCGTAGAGATTTTGCTCATTTCTGCAGCCTATTGGTTTTAAGAAGTAGCAGATTTTACACAGGCAACTTCCAAACCTCATTACCCCCAACCTCACAGTCACATTGTTGACAAAATAGGGTTTTTTCCTGTGCTGTCTGCACAACAAACTCCAAACTCTGATCTACTCCAAGGAAGCTGCATTTATGTGCTTTGTGAAAACAGACAAACGCTGGTGATCAATTCTGCCTGCAGGTCAGCCTGGAGAGTAGAAGGCTCTAAGGAAATCTTGCTGCAGCCTTTCTGGGCTTAAAGGGGGACTGCAAGAAAGATGGGGGTCAGACATTTTAGCAGGGCCTGAGACATGGAGTAATGGTTACAAAGTGAATGAGAGTTGGCTGGGATTAGATACAAGGAAGAAGTTTTTCACCATGAGACACCAGAATGGATTACCCAGAGAGGTGGTGGATGCCTCGACCCTGGAAACATCCAGTGTCAGGTTGGCTGGTCCTCTGAGTAACCTGGTCCAGTGGAAGGTGCCCCTACTGACTGCAGAGGGGCTGGCCTAGATGCACTGTAAAAGTCCTTTCCAACCAAATCTATTCATAAGTCTATGATTGACATTTCATTTTTTCTCAACTATTTACTAGCTTTGCAGGGAAAGGTGTGTGCAAACTACTCATCTTGAAGACTTTGTTTTGATCAACAGGAAGTATCTAACATTATAAAATATTTATTACATTTCTTCAGTTAATGAAAAAATAAAACTCCTAATGCTTTATTTTTTCTTTATGATTAATGGCCAAATCACCCTCAAGTTTTATGTGTGAGCTATGAGCTCTTCACCTCTTTTCTTTATTGAAAGATCTGAATACTCAGTGCACACACTCAGGCTCCAAATTTCCACCAGTCCTCATTTCCAAACACAGAGAAATGCAGTTACATCTCCAGGGTGCAGTCCTAGTTTACTTCAGAGTCAGTGGAAGGCACTTCTTCCACCGAGTTGAGATGTCCTCTGACACTTCCACACAGATCCTTTCTGAACCAAGTTAAGTCAAAAGCAACAGTTACTTATATTTGATTAAAGGCCACAATCAACAAGAGACTACCCTAGAGGACAGACTAATTAACTTTTTTGCATATTTTCACTCAAAAAACCTTGCAATACAATCTCTAGTGATGCCAGATAATTACCTTTATTTGGGTAAAAAAGCAAATACATTATGTGCAAGGCTTACCACTAAGCAGTTCAATCCAATTTTGTACTGTTTCAGGAGGTTGGGTCTCTTTTATGTGTTTCAGAGCTTCATCAAGCAGAACATCCCCTGTAGGAGCATCTGACTTGCAAATCACCTAAGAATGAATAAAACACAGTCAGTATTTTGACATAATTCATATATGACAAACACACCAATCAATAAAAAACCTACCTGCTATGAAAACTAAAATATTTTTTTAAAATACTCTCTCTTAAGAATATGCAACTTTGAAAAAACCAAACCTCTGTTATTAAAAAATAACATATTTTGAATTAAAGCACAGATAGTTCTGATGTTATCTGTAACTTAAATTTACCTTAATGGGCTAAAATAATAGTATTAATAACAAACTTAAAACCTGGGTTTTTTAAAGAAAATAACTCACTTATCTGGCCAGGTCCTTTGTTACCTCCAAAAAACAAAGTACATTACACTAAATTAGTCTCTGAATACAGTCTATTTTACTGCTTCAAGTCAATTTATTCAAAATACTGAGTTAAACAATAAGGTTGCATGAAAATAACAAAAAATCCCAATGAAAAAGTACAAAACCTAGTTTTCTTCAATATACTAACAGATAAAAATAGGTTCAATAGAACGTCTGCAAATTTTGCAGCTCTGAAGAATACACTACCAGTTAAAAGAGTTTCATTTAATAACAGTTAAACCACATGTACTAGGAAAAATACACATGTACTAATAAACCCCTTAACATGCAACAATAAGTGCAATACTATATAAGTCTCTTATTTAATAACTTCTAAAAATATTTGAGTTCTTCACTCAGGAAAGCACAACAATAAAACTTATTCAGAGTAACATAATAAAATTCAAAAATATGAGTAACTACTTGTTTACCAGTATAAGTAGTTATAGAAACCATGCACAAATACAACGTTTTTCAGGAGAGAAAATCAAGAGCACCAAATGAAAACTTACATATTAAACTAGCTCAAGTCAGTATGTTAAAATAAAATCTTTCTAAAGAAATAGAAGAATTAGTACAGTTGTTAATAATAATAATAGTTGTTGTTACTATTATATCTGGCAATTTAAATAGCTTACAAGCTAGGACTTTATAAGCATCAGGTAAAAGGTAGCAGGCGATTGACAGAAAAATTAATACATCAACAAAATTCCATATATATATATAGACACACACACGCACACACACACATATGAAAAGCAGAAAGCTCTTATTTTTCTTAACACTTCAGAGTAGTCAGAAAAGTGTTCTGGAAATGTCATACTGTTCCATAGCTCGGGGAACACCCTGTTTCTTCAGAGATGCTAGTCCTGAGCCTGACTGTAAAAAAAATACTCTTTATTCCAATTTTGCAGTGATTAATCAGGTACTAGATTTGCCTCGTACTTATAAACTAAGGAAATTTCAATTATAAAGAATATTTAATTTGCGTTTTTCACAATGCAGCTCTGTAATTAAGCAAAGCTAAAGATTAAGCACAGATTTTTAAGTAAACTTCATTTTCTAGTTTTAATACAAAAATTCACTCTTGCATGAATTGCTCAGAATTAGGAGCAATAAAACACTGAAGTAAATCTGCCAAGGATTTTTGGGATTCCTTTTGCTTTTAATATCTCTATTGATTTGGTTTGCTCCCTGAGCCTGTACGGCAATGTAGAGTACTATCTTCTATTCTCAATAACCACTTGAAAACCTCAACATTCATTTATTTATTTCTAATATTGATCCCAGTAGACAGAACTCCAAAATGGTGTGACAATTACATACTCTTTAGCCAAATTCATAAGGATGCTGCAATGCGTAACACATCGTGTCCACTTACAAAGTTTCACTAAGGTCCATCAAGTCCTTGTCCACTCTTTTCTCAGTTTCATTTGACTCTCTATGTCATTCAATCATAGATTTAATTCATCTTGATCCGTTCTGAAGTACAAAATATTATCAGCAGAGATCAACCTGATTTAAGGCTTTAAGTGGAAGTCATCGTAGCTATCATTATTTCAGTTAATTATATGATCGAAGCCACAGTTTGGTGGTTATAAATCTGTGTTAATGCTCAAAAAACTTGTTCTACCCTCTTCTTGTCCTCACTTTATCACTTGTGCCCCACCTGATGACAAGATCAAGAGAATGGTTCCAGTGAAAACTAAACTTACTAAAGTAAATTAGTTTTTGCCCCTGAATTACAACCTTGGATGTATTATTAG
>VWZV01001299.1:199438-263547 GCA_013397155.1 Irena cyanogastra
AATGAAAACTTACATATTAAACTAGCTCAAGTCAGTATGTTAAAATAAAATCTTTCTAAAGAAATAGAAGAATTAGTACAGTTGTTAATAATAATAATAGTTGTTGTTACTATTATATCTGGCAATTTAAATAGCTTACAAGCTAGGACTTTATAAGCATCAGGTAAAAGGTAGCAGGCGATTGACAGAAAAATTAATACATCAACAAAATTCCATATATATATATAGACACACACACGCACACACACACATATGAAAAGCAGAAAGCTCTTATTTTTCTTAACACTTCAGAGTAGTCAGAAAAGTGTTCTGGAAATGTCATACTGTTCCATAGCTCGGGGAACACCCTGTTTCTTCAGAGATGCTAGTCCTGAGCCTGACTGTAAAAAAAATACTCTTTATTCCAATTTTGCAGTGATTAATCAGGTACTAGATTTGCCTCGTACTTATAAACTAAGGAAATTTCAATTATAAAGAATATTTAATTTGCGTTTTTCACAATGCAGCTCTGTAATTAAGCAAAGCTAAAGATTAAGCACAGATTTTTAAGTAAACTTCATTTTCTAGTTTTAATACAAAAATTCACTCTTGCATGAATTGCTCAGAATTAGGAGCAATAAAACACTGAAGTAAATCTGCCAAGGATTTTTGGGATTCCTTTTGCTTTTAATATCTCTATTGATTTGGTTTGCTCCCTGAGCCTGTACGGCAATGTAGAGTACTATCTTCTATTCTCAATAACCACTTGAAAACCTCAACATTCATTTATTTATTTCTAATATTGATCCCAGTAGACAGAACTCCAAAATGGTGTGACAATTACATACTCTTTAGCCAAATTCATAAGGATGCTGCAATGCGTAACACATCGTGTCCACTTACAAAGTTTCACTAAGGTCCATCAAGTCCTTGTCCACTCTTTTCTCAGTTTCATTTGACTCTCTATGTCATTCAATCATAGATTTAATTCATCTTGATCCGTTCTGAAGTACAAAATATTATCAGCAGAGATCAACCTGATTTAAGGCTTTAAGTGGAAGTCATCGTAGCTATCATTATTTCAGTTAATTATATGATCGAAGCCACAGTTTGGTGGTTATAAATCTGTGTTAATGCTCAAAAAACTTGTTCTACCCTCTTCTTGTCCTCACTTTATCACTTGTGCCCCACCTGATGACAAGATCAAGAGAATGGTTCCAGTGAAAACTAAACTTACTAAAGTAAATTAGTTTTTGCCCCTGAATTACAACCTTGGATGTATTATTAGACAGCTGTTTCAACTTATTAGGCATGCTATTTATTTCACAGCCAAAGCTAAGGGCATGGGGAGCAAAGCCTGCAGAAGCAGGACAAGGAGGGCACTTGACAGAGTAGAGACACTTAAATCTGGCCAACACAGAAACAAAACTGAAATGTAGTGTTAACGGAAAACTTCAAATAAGGTGCAAAACAACACAAGTCACTCACAAGACTGATTTCTAAATTGATGGAGGTGGTGCGTTTAGGGATTTTATTTGCAGGAAAGTACTTAAGCAGAAAACAACCTTCATGTAAATTTTAAATTAATGCCTATTTTTATAGAACCCTCCCGCCTGAAAACTGAAAAGTACCTCAAATACTTTACAACAGCAGAAAAAGAAAACCTTTAAATTGCGCAGATTTTAGATCACTTCAAACAAACACACCTACCCAACCCCAAAACCACATGATAAAATTTAACAAAAAACAAGCAACCACAATCAAACAAAAACCAATCACAACTCAGACCAATAATTTTGCATGCATTCTTTAGTGAATATACATACAGGTTATTTTTCCATTTTCCTACAAAACCCAGCATCACAGTTAATATTTCAAGTAGATAGAACTGACAAGGTTTTCACAGAATGAAAATAACTCCTGACTGAATGGCTAAGAAGATTACTGAATGCCTAAGAAGCCAAAAGCTCTGGAGGAAAAAAAAAATGTGTGAACTAATCAATGCTGAATATGCTTAAATGAGGCTAAAAGAAGTAGGGACTGTTTGTCGGAACAGAGGTTCGATTTTTCTGAAGTGAAGGGAGCTGTGAGAAGGTTAGGGAATTCACAACTTTGCCTTAAAATTTAGCAAAAGATAATATTGACAGAGAAATGTGCCATAACAGAATTTATATGTGGTGGACAGACAACATTTGACCAGGTTTTCAATAGGCTTATTTTACAAGTATCCTCTAATGCTGATGAAGTAAAAATTCTTCCAAGAGCGTGACTTTGCACATTATATACAAAGTGAAAATTCAGTGGTAAAAGTAAAAAATAAAGGCCTCAAATCTTCAGCCCAATTCTATAAAGGACCATAGAGATGTGGCCATCTTGAAGATCAGAGAGCATGACCAATTTAACACACCAGCCTCATGCTTGAATTAGACACTTGTGTGTTCTCAGGGGTCCCACGAACAAGGATGGTTTCCCTCCCATGCAATGCAAGCCCTAACTGCAGCATTGTGTACACCAGAAGTAAACTGGTGGCTTGCAGGACACATCTGGCATCTGGCAGTTATCCATTCCTTTCAGCCTCAGCCCACATCCCACCGGCATTGCAAAAGTCAGTTCCTTCGGCAGACTGGCTGCTGCCACTGGCAGTAACTGCTGCCACCGCACCCCAGCCAGAGCCCCTGCCAACGGCTGGCTTGCAACAGTACCAGCAACACATCCGGAGAACAAACACGGACACAGAACAGGTACCAGAGATGTTCCAAGGCACTTCATCTCATCACTGAAACACTTCTTAACTTTGCACGTCTGCCTTAGGTCATTACTCAGAATCATCATCTTCATATAAACAAAAACAACCCAGGCTTTTTCTTAGAACCAGTTGTAACTTGTAGTTCCTGTGTTATGCAGAGCATGACAAGTAAATGTGACCATCTTCCTGCACTTACCTTTCTTGTTAGCAGACTTTTGCGCCTCATTCCACAGGCCTCTAGCTGGAGACGCCCCCGCAATGCCAATTCAATTAACATACAGCCACGCAATCCTGAGGAGATGCAATCATTCCAGAACGATGTGTAACCCTGTGAAGAACGACAGACAGTATGATATCTCCAATCTCCACCTGAAAGTGAACAGAAAAAAGGCCTTGCTGTGTTCTCCAAGCAGTTCTCCTGCTTTCACACTTTTGAAGAGGCATCACTAGTCACTATCACTAGTCCTTCCTGCCCTGGAAATACGAAAGAGAAACAGTCTCATCCTTTGTTAGTTTTGACACTCAGTCTCTGCCTTGTGAAGAACTGGGAATCCTCAGGAAAATTATATAGAATGAAAGAGGGCAATACCAAGAACTGTGAGGTAAGAAGTGTAGTTTTACACACAGTCAAAATAAACTTATAGTATTTTTAAGACATCAAGCACTTGGCATTACTGACATCACATGGCCTTATGAGTGACCAAGAAACATTAACACAATTTTACATGCATAAACAGAGTGGAACTAAGAAAGCAATAATAAACTAAAAATGGATATTAAGTTAACTATGGAGTATACTGGAAAACACCAATCACAGAACAGATTATTTTTGCTTGAACATAGTAAATGAAAAGAAAAAAGCTTTCAAATAAATATTTATAGCAGTTACTATTTTGTCATTTAAATCCTTTGAAAACATGTGCTTTTACAGCTTGAAGCATATTTCTTATACAAACTGCAAACCACATTAATTCCACAAAGCACACCACATCTACCATAATTTATCTCTATTTCTGCATTGAGAGCTGTCTGCTTAAATGGCAGAACAGACCATTTGACTCAATACATTTACTCATCAGTATCTAGAAACACAACTAGTGACTTTTGTACTCCATTGTTCAGCTGCTATGACCAAAAAAAATCTTACAAAAAGAATTCTCTTTTTTATGGAGTAGCCAACAATGTTCTTGAATATTTTTTAGATCTGAGTATCTAAGACAAAGCAAAATCCTTGAGAAATGTTTCATATGATTCATAAAGATTTTTCCAAAATCCTCTAGTGAAGCACTTCTGAAAACACCAGTTTCAGGATACTTTAGAGAAAGATGCTGTACACAAGACAAGGTGGAGGAAGAGCAGAAGAGAGCTCTGCTTTTCATAAATTTGTCTTAACTAATAACCAAGACTAGCTTAACACAAGAGCAAGTAAATTTTATTATTTTTGCAGACAAAAGCTGCCAACATATAAAGATATAAGATGCACATATTTTAAAACCACTACATTTACTAACCAGTCTCTAACTAATGCCATCAATTACATATTTCCAGGAATGTGAGAATATTTGTTTCAATTTTGCACTTAACTATTTTCAAGAGCCGTATTATATAGATGACCAATATTTATGAAAAGTCTACAAAAGCCCTGAATCTCTAATGTAATTACCAAAATAGGTCCCATATATTTATTCAAAACACCATAAATATGAGTTTGGAAAGGCATTTGAGAAATTATCTAATCAGCCTTCTACTCTAGAGCTGATACTTTTCAAGTATCAGCTACTCCTATAATGCTATTTTGTAATTAAGACTTTGGTTGGCACTAAGTTTTTGCCAAATAACACACACGATAAAGTGCAGTATTTGCTTGAGCGGGAAGAGATATGACTCCCACATTCTATTTCCAATCAGTCTCTTTACATAACAATTTCTGAAGTCAGACACTACATATACAAACTAAAAACCTACAGCACAAACTCACAGGCACAATAAATTTACAATTCTTTATAGTCATAGAAAGTTTCATATTATTATGCAAATAATTAAAGTGCTAATGCTTTTTCTCTTTTTTTTAGCAATGAAAGCTGAATTTATTTTTAAAATTACTATTTTTCAATGAAGTGACATTAACTACACCACTTGCAGCACCAATTACCAGAGGTAGACTCCTCTGTTCCAGTAGTTAACATGGATGGCCATAGGCTAAGGGTTGCAGAGAAATACCGGCTTGTAAGATAATTCAGGTCAAAAGTGATCACATGAGTCTCTAGTCCAACCTCCTGCTGCAAGCAGGTTCAGTTATGAAGTCAGGTTAAGTTGCTCAGGGTTCTATTCAAGCATGTCTCAAAAACTTCCAAGGATGGAGACTGCACAACCACCAAAAAGTTTGTAACCAACTAATCCTGAAAGACAATTCAAAAACATTACATCCTTCATAAATAGAGCTGCTTGTTTTGGTGGGTTAGATGACAGTGAAGTCATGAGAATGTATCCCGTTGCCACCATCTTCTTATTTTCCTTCTGCCCTCCAGGTTCAGAGTTCCCAGGTGATCCTCTAGAGAAGAAACATTATATTTCCACACACAGAAATTGCACAGCTATTAACATAGCTAGGAAAGAGATTCTTTTCAATCCATTAAACTGATCTTTGCAGATTGTTCTGGCAGATGAACGGGCTGGTTTTGACACCAACTGCGATAATATCAGACAATCAAAGGAACTTTCACAGAATATCAGTTTAGCAAACAACAGTCTAACTAAATCATCCTTTAAATTAACTCATCTTCCTGGTGTAACTAGAACTGAATGGGAGACACTTATCTTTGATACTCCAAACACCTCTTGACACCTACTTTAATTGGTATACAGCATTACCATAAAAGATGCACAAACAAAAGGGTGGAAATTAATAATTTATGGAGAGGTGGAATGCAATATAGAAAAAAGCATTACTCATAAAGGAAATAAAGGCTATAAGATGATAAATAAAGCTAGCTCACAGGTTAGGAGTCAGTAGCAAATTTATTTTCTGGTTTTCCATTCAATTGTTTTAACAGGAAGGCAGAAGTTTCTAAAAAATCCTTTCAAAAACAAGATCAATAATGAAGTTTGACAGACAGCAATGAATCTGTAAAACACACATGGACCACGATGAAGTCAATGTTCACTGGGGGAATTATCATCCTGACCCCACCCTTTCCCTGAATATGACCTGGCTACTGCTCATTACAGCACATGGAACAAGACAGGGACACAGTTTTTAAAACTGTTCATTTATGCCAGTTCCTAGCAGTCTCAAAACACTTGACTGAAGATCAAACACCACTATGCAGAAATGCAACTCATTCTACTACTTAATGATCTTAAACAGCACTAGTTTTCTCACAAACACAATACAAAGTATTTTCATTTTATCCATCTTCCTGCAAGTCTCATAGCTTTATAAACTTTCAAACTCAAAGAAATACTTATTTCATTAAAGATGCTAAGCAGCAGGGGGTAAGACTTACAAAGCAGGAGATTATTTTTATCTGACAGCAATCACATTTGAATAGCACTTTAAGCTATGAATAGCTTGCAAGACAAAATTTTAAATCTACAATGACTCAAAGATCAAAAAACTGTTTACAATTGTCATGTTTATTTACACAAACACAGCACAAAAGCATTTTTTGTCAGACCTGACCTAGAAACTTTCAGTTAAAAACTAGTTTTGCTAGGCAAGCATAAAGGGAAATTAGAATGAAGTTTACACCAAGTACTTGTTACCATATTAACTTTGAAAGCTCAGACTTTCCACCCAGGTATGGCAAAACACAGAGCTGAGACTAAGACCTTCTTTCCACTTAGTCTTAAAGTTATTTAAAATCCATGTTCATTAGGCCATTTCTTTCCCACCAGCTCCTATTTCATTTATTCACTTTCTCCTATTCCCTTGCCTTCTACCCACTTCCAGCTCACACAGGTATTCCTGTTCAGTTATTCACTAATCACTTGAAACTCCCACCCCTATTAAAAAAAGGTGGGAGTTGTATAATGTAGCACAACGACCTGGTCGGGTAATATTTACCATTAACTCCATGATTCCAGAAGGCTGATTTTTTTATTATTATAACATATCTATTAAGAAACTCATTGTCCTTACAGACAGTCTGACACAGACAGACCAGATCGGTCAATTGAATCCAAACACCACCACCAGTCGCCAATTAAGAAATCACTCTTTGGTAAACCAATCTCCATAACACATTCCACATGTTCACAACAACAGGTGCAGCAAGTGAAGATAAGAACTGTTTATCATTCTTTTCTCTGATGTTCTCACAGCCGTCCCCAGGACAATGCCTGTGAAAGCTGTGCCTTGCTCTCTGTAGCCAGAGAGCAGCGGCCAGAGTACGAAACAAAGGCCAATTACCAAAACTACCTTATTTTCCACTTCCTGCTTCTAATTAGTCTCTTTAGAGGCATTAAGTTACTAGAGAGATTTTAAAATTAAAAAGGTCGTTTGTAATTTTTTTTTCTTTAAAGAAGATTGCTAACACCTTATCTCTGATCCAACAGGGCACTGCAGCCATGACCACTATAATTTCCTAAGTATGTAAAAGGCAAAAAATGAGGTGCCTGAAGATACTTGGTGTCATATTAGTGATTTCTACACAATTAAAGCTGCTTTAAGCCTTGCAAAAAACTTCCAAATAATTTCACTTTAGCCCAAAACAGCCAACCTTCAGAGATCAATGACTCTCACAGCTTCCAGGCTACTGTCACACTAGTTCTATATGAAACAAACAAACAAACAAACAAAAAAAACACAAACAAACAAAAAAACCCAAACCAAAACAAAAAAACCAGAAGGACCCCACTGAATCAACATCACTATTTTCTGTTTCCCAAGTGCAATTTGAAGTTACCCAGGAGTAACAGTGCAAAAAATGCAATTAAGCTGTAGATGTCATCTTATGTTAGACAGAGAAGTATTCCCTAACGGATTACAAAGTTAAAAAAAAAAGACAAGAAAGAAAAATTCTCAATAAAACATAGAACAAAAGACTCGGAAATGAGTGGGTAATCTTTTACTCAAGAATACTTTGTTTTATGTATCAGGGTTGGAAAAATCTCTTTCCACGACAGAAATACACATTCTCTCTCCACTTCTTCAGTTAACTCAGAATAGGTGAACAGCAGTTCTACTATACCTGGCACAGAGAAGAAAGGAGAAGGGGAGAGTAAAAAATCCATGAAAATACCTCAGGTTCAAGAGAAAGGAAGGAAAAATGCTTGCAGTGTTACAACTCTAAGGCTTCAAAATACATACATGGTAATATAAATAAATGTTTATTAACTCATGTGGTTAAGGACAGTTGTTTACAGAACACAGACTGCAGCTGCCAATGCATTCTAATCCAAAGAGTCTCAAACTATTGCAGATTACCTTCCACATCACAGAGCCATTGCAACTGGAAATCAGCATCTTTTAAAAAAGCATCATAAAGTCACGTAATAGTATGTGAAGGTAACTTGTGGGTTACTGATGCCTACTCACAAAAAAAAAAAGGTATTTCTTTATTTAAACATGACAGGCCCCTCAGGCCCATCCTCATATCCACACAGCCTCATATTTAGTATTACAGGTCAGTGTTAGGTCAAAGTTTTGGCCCTGACTCAGACTCAATTTACATTTATGACGAACCACAACAGAAGTTTCTCTGGGATAATGCACATAACACTGCCCAGTCTATGCTTCTCTTGTTAAAAGCCTTTTCATTTTAAATTCAAACTTAATAGTACTCCTTAGACCCTCACCTATCACCCTCTACCAAAACACAAAACTGAAATATCAATAATAAACAACTGATATAAACCAAACAATTGAAGAGAACCTTCTAAAATAGAAACATCACAACTACCCAAACCCCTGAATTCTTGTTCTCAGGAAATTCCAAATTTTTCTATTATGAAAGACACAAACAAAAGGACTTTTAAATTCGGTAAATAATGCTGTGTCTGAAACTTCATGTACAGACAAAACAAATAAAATATTGGTTAAATTCTTTCCAGCCATGGCAGCTCAACCAGAAGGGAAGCTGGGCAACTAACAGAAAGAAGTGAAAAATTACAACTCCTGGGGAGTTCAGGAATTCTGGCTCTGAGGTAATACACCTTACAGTCTTGTCAGAAGACGTGAAATCCTTAGCTTCTGGGTTTCTAAGCTAGGAGGCACAATGCAGGTCAGAGAAAGCTTTCACATTAGTAAACAGTATATTCTCAATTTACAGGCACCCTGTTCTCTATTAGAACAGTATTTCGGTAAAAAAAATGCAAAAAACTCTACCGAGAGGATGGAAGATAAAAATTAGACTTCCCAAACCTGCTGGAGTTTGCTCTTACTTTCCCTACCTCCACATAGATGGCACTCAAACACTCTGTTGGTAGTAGCAACATAAAAGTCCTGAGACACAAAACTATTGGTTTGTTTATCTATAAACAGGTGTTGAGTTTTCCCAAACAGGTGTTTCTTCCTTCCTAACTATTCTTTCCAATGTATGGCAGACTATTTTAATGTTCTCACAAATCACAGATGACAAACATACTGGAAAATACGCCATGCTTGCTGGCATCAGGGGAAGTTACTGAGGACAATTATCTGCAGGTTCAATTAGGGGCCTTTGCCAAATACATGTGGTGGAAAAATAAATATACCGTTTGGGGACATGCAAAACATACAACGTTCAGTTCTACTGTTCAGATGAGCATAAGAGGAAACAGTTGTCAAGAAATCTAAGCCTGAGACGGACGAACTAAAGTGAATGTGGAACTCGGAAAAAAAAACTTTTCAAAGTCAGTTTAGATCACCCGTAGGACTGGAAAAGATAAATTGAGTCATCTGCTGGTATAAATTTTATGTGAGCTGCTTTTCATTTTGAATAGCGCAATTACCAAAGAGTCTACTTACATCTAGCATTTACATAGCAGTGTCATGGAAAAAAAATATACTTGCATGCTTACTATGTGTAGTTAATTCTGAGAAAGACTCGTGTTCTTTATATACACAAATTCAAATTTCTTTTCTTAGAAGTACTAAGAGTGGCAGAGAGAAGCATCAGTGGAAAAACAGCAGGAAAAGAAACAGGACAAAATGATACCTCAGTGTTTGATTACTTTTCCAGCACAAGTAACCCTTGTGAATCACTACTTTTTACCTTGGAGAGATTCATTTCTGTTTTACTGACCCTTCAAATCAATGTCACCACATCTCATTTTAGCCTTGCACAAAACCTTGCATGTAATTGGAGAAGGTACATCCTTCCCCATATCTTCATTTTTAGCTATTTGAGGACTAAACCCAAGGAAGCAGTCCAAAGCCTGAACTGCTGCTGAAGACAAAGCATTTTTTCATTCCATGGAAGCATATTCCATGATCTTCATTCCATGGCAGCACATTCCGAGAGCTGTTCTCTCACCTGAGCCCACAGCAGGATTTGTGTAGTCAGCCAGACGAGCAAGTAGTCTTTCTGAGTGCTAATGGCCAGTTTACTCACCTGATTCACCATGCAAGTGAACAAATTTCAGAGACAGCATGGAAAAGGGAAGGAATGTGGTTGGGACATACTGCAAAATGTAACAGCATCCTATTCTGTGACAATCCACACTTCAATAGATAAACTGCATTCAAACCTGCATAGTTTTTACAACCTGAATAGTTTCAGCTATAACTTAGTCTTTGGGACAAAGAACAGAGGAAAAAAAGTGTGTATTATTGGGACACCTGTGCTGAAGTCACTCATGACCAAAGTATGCTCAGAAAAGACAAAAAGCATAAAGTTTAAGGTATCATGCACTATTCACCAGTACTTTCAGCTGCCCATTTTGGACTTCAGCAATGACTACCCTGATGATCATAAATTGGAAGTCATATGATTTAAGTCTGACAAGAAAGCAATAGCAACTCTTCCTGATTCTGTGAAGCAACAGCAAATTCTTCCAGAGGTGCCTACTAGCCTGTTACGAGCCAACACAAAGCACAGAAAGAACATAATAATATAAAATCATAATCTGTCACCCATCTGAAACCTACTTGCAAAAGACAAGCAGAGACAATTTATCTTGAAATAGAGACTATGGCAAGTTGTATTTCATAATGGACTTAATCACAATTGTGACAGAACTGTCACATTTTTAGCCAACAATTTCCTCCCTGAAGTAGTAGTTTTGTGATGACAGAAAGACAGCTGGGGAGAACAGAAGAGAAAGGATTAACAGCATACACTGTCCAGGTGCTCTGCAGCAGGGGAAGAGTTATCAGGAACTTTGGTCTGTCACAGTTTTTATGACAGAGATGTCTGCTTCCTTCCCCCTGCATCGTATCTCCAGTGTAAGAACTGGTCACAAATAACTTTACAACTTTAATCTGCTTCACAGCTATGATTGCTCATGAAACAAACACTGTCTAAAAGTATTTTGATTTTAATGAAGAGTACAAGTGGAGTGAAAGGCACTGGGCTATCATATTCCCAAAAAATACAACCACCATCTCAATACAATGTTTCCCTTATGTAGTCTCTCTACAACTACTAATACTACTTTGAATTTTCCAAAGCGCTTACATCACCTGAAGAACTTCCATAATATATCTCCTTAAAGCTGCTCCCAAATCCAAATAGGCAAAGCACAAAACATAAGCAGAAAATACAGAGAAATGACAACAACAGTACTTGGTTTATTATAAATAATGTTTTAGCATAGAATTTCAATTCATTCTGATGACCCGAAAGCTTAATTTTAAGCATTCCAAATGCATCCATCACCAGCATTCTTCCATAACAGAAACGCTTCGTCCTCTTGGATTAAATGGAGATACCACTAAGAGAGGACAAAGAACAGTATGGAGCATTGTCTTCTAACACCTGTACATGATTCTGTTCCTATCCTTTCTAGCTGAAGGTGAAGCTGCTGATTGGAACTGCTGATTGCAGAAAGACAAATGCTCTGACACTGTTGCAGGGAAGTAAATCACTTCTTTGTGATAACACAAACACAAGCAGAAATCTCAGGCAAATCAAACTGAGTTACTGGGCAATAGAAATAAGTTTATGGATTCTTTAGATACGAAAAGCTTTTAAAAGTTAGTAATTTATTTAGGAAGGTGATCGCACTATAAGGAACAATTAATACAGTTTTGCATCTCTTGAATGGGGCCAAACAGCAAGACTGCTGCTATAGATGCTTCATTTAATACTGAGAATGTTTTATAAAGTATTTGTCCAACAAATCTGACACCTGACTTTTTCAGTCAAAAACTTCAACTACATAATTTTTAGACTATCCCTTAGAAATAAGGAACCCTTTAAAAAAAACAACCAAAAAAAAAAAAAAAACACCCCAAAAAAAGGAAGTCTTTCCTTCCAGCATACTGTTAACAAGAAGCTTCACAGCATAATAGCAGGCAAATTGGTCTTGTAATCCAACAACACAAAATTTTAAAAAGTCTACAAACTTTTCCAAGTTTTCAATGACAAGCAGAAATTCCGGTCAATACTAGAACTCTTCTTCTGCAGCCAGCCACTACTTGTTCCACCTCACATAGTTCCTCATACAGATTTCTGTGAACCTCTGATTCAGCTTCAGGAGCCTTAGACGGAATAAGCCTATAAAGCACCTCGAAGTCCAGTGAGAATCAATTAAAACTCTTCCTGCCAGCCTAACTAAACATATTTATAGGAATGTGGGGAAAATGCAAATAAGAGAAAACAATTACAGTAGATGAGGAAAAGGAAAAGCTATGGCAACATTCCTTGAACACAGGCTGGAATGTCCAAAATTACTTGAATTCTCAAGGTAAAAGTTGACTGCTCTAACCATAGGTACCTTATATGAACTGATCCATTTTCATCTTCAGGGAACCAAAAAGATCTGTTTTTTTCTTTCCAATGCAGGTTACTGTAATTTATATTAACCTGAATGTAATCACAGCACAGAAACTGCAGCAGGCAGTAAGTCTCAAACAAGACAAGCTGACATAGTCAAATTATGCATATGCTTTAATGACCCAGCAAGTCTTACTTTCTAATACACATTCAACATATGTATTTCAATTTATTAGCTCTTAATAGCTATCAACTTATTACCTCTAAGAAAATCTCATACTCCATGACACTACAGTACTGCAAAATGCCAGACAGATTTAAACAAAAAACCAAGTCCAGCTTCTCTGGCAGCATTCTTTGGCAAGTCCCAAATCAATCTCTTTTGGCAAGGAATTGTGTGGCCTTAGCCCAGAATAAAATAAAATGTTCAGGATTAGGGTGTCTTACTTGAATAATTTTCAATAATAGTTTCAATCTTTTCCCCTGTCAATGGACTTATCGAACAAGAGAGATAAAAAACATCCACTATTCTGGAATATAAGAATGATAGTTAAGCTGAGAACACATGCATTTTTTCCCCCCATGCTTACATTCCAAGACACTAAGCAATCCTGAAACACAAAACTGAATTTTGGTTCAGACAACAACATAATTAAGAATAAAATTCTTAATTATTAGCAAATTACTAAACTACAAACCCTCCATTTTCCTTGCTAAATGGTTTTCAGACCTACTGTCTGTCATACATTGATTTTCACTGCTTCTACAGACCACGATGTTTTAAAACATTTGGTTAAATACATGACCTAGCTTCACTTGACATGGGTGCATTCAGAGAAGGCTATTTTCTATGTATTATATAGACAAACAATAGATTTAATTACCAAAAGTGAGAGTTTCATTTTTCAGATATCTCTAAAATGGATAACAAAGGAATTTCAGATTCAGTAAAAGAAATAGCTGGAAAAAACATTTTGAAAACATTCTGAAAACAAAATAATTTTAGGAGACATTAATCCCTTTTGCCAGTCATCCCTCAGAAATCACAGCATCATAGCCTACCATACCCTGTACTCATAGCCTTAGGTGAAAGAGAATCACAAGGATCATCAAGCCCAACTCCTGGCCCTGCACAGGACACCCTAAACAATCCTGCCATGTGCCTAAGGCATCTCCAGGATCTCATTCCTCCCCACACCCAGGGTTGCCCCATCCCAACTGCAGAATCTGGCACTTGCCCTCGTTAAACTTCATGCAGCTGTGATATCCAACCCTCTGATTTGTCAAGGTCTCTCTGCTGGGCTTCTATGACTTCTATAACTTCAACAGCTCCTCTCAAGTTGGTGCCATCAGGAAACATAGTAATAATACTAAAAAGATAAAAACAAGATGACTAAACTCATACATGCCAAAAAAATATTCAAGTAAAACACTGCTATAGGAGTACTCTGGATTTTCTCATGTGTCAAAGGAAAAATATTCAAACTTCAATCATGTACAATTTAAATAAACTGGATTCCACTTCACATTAGATTAGGTCTTTTTCAACCTATACTAGATAGCTCTTTCCTGCAAATCTGACCTTTCAAGTAAGCCACCATCTTCTCAACCCAGAAACTTGCAGGAACATCTAATGGTACATTCTAACCTATGAAACTTTTGAAAATTAAGAAGAAAAAGTCAAGCCAGAGTGCAGGAGTGTTTATTACTGGAATACTACACGGCAAGGACTTTGATGTTTCATTCCAGTCCCTCTTGATTTCCTCTTTTCATGCAAATGAAATCATGAGCCATTTACTGGAACATAAATTGTATTCTTGTTAAAAATAGAAGATAAGTTAGTGGGGGAAATCTCTGAAATGTTCTGACAGTCAAACATAGAAATATTTTAGGAAAGCATGCTTACATATTCTACAAAGCACAGTATTCTTGATAAGGAACTTGTTAGGTATTTGATTAACCCGCCATTGCATTTAGGAATAAGTAACACACAGCAATTGCTGTCAGGTGCTGAAAGCACTAAAGCCAAATGTTACTGCCCATGTTTCCAAGCACATACACATCCGTATGTCATAAAGGCACATCACTCCTTAAAATGAAGACAATAAAAAACCCAAAATTTTCTAAAGAAGAGGCAACTAGTGCACACACACTGCTGAAACCTTACGAGATCTCTGATTAAATCAAAATTTAAGAGTCTAACTGCCCATTTAGAAATGAAAAGACAAACTTAGAAGCCTAACTTTCTTCATGATTAACTGTATAAACAAGCAGAAAGTGACTTCAAATATTTGAATGACTCTTGCAAAGCCACCTTCCATTAGTGTCCAATATCTGTTCTCCATATTGGTGCAAAATTAAGATGTAATTAGTTTGTTCAATAACCTTTGATTTCAACAAACTGATTTCTACTCTACCTCCTATTGTCATTGAACATAAAATCTAACATTTATATGAAATAAATGTTTAATTAGAGTTTAGTGTCCCCTAGTGCTAGACTGAGCCTGGGTGGCAGCTAAGACCCATATAACTGTTCCCTCAGTCACTTTGGCATGGAGGGAGAGAAAAGGAGGACCTTACATGAAAAAACAAAAGTAAGTGATGCCAAACACTTGCTTACCACCTATCACAAACAGACTAATTCCCAGGTGGTCCCCTGGCTATGACCACCTACCCCCCTCTCTCCACCCTCTTTTTATTGCTGGCCATGGCACTGCACAGCCTGAGGTACCCCTCTGGTCAGTTGGGGTCTGCTGTCCTGGCTGTCCCCCCTCCCAGCCTCTTGCACCCCCCACTGAAGGGGTGGGCAGAGTGAGAAACAGAGGTAGCCTCGATGCTGTGCAAACACTGCTCAGCAACAGAAAGCACAGGGTGTGTGTTATCACCACTGTTTTGTGTTATCAACATTGTTTTGGTCAAAAATAAAAAACAGGGCACCATGCTGGCTGCTATGACAAAAATTAACTCTACCCCAGATAGGTCCAGTACACTTTTCTTAAAAACAATAGGAAAAACCTGCATCTACTATGTCTTTCTGACACAGACAAAGCAGGCCCCTTATAGGCTGACTAAATAAGAGATAGTTTCACTAATTTTGACTAGCTAGGCCATATTGATTAAAATTATAATTCTGTCCTCCAGGTTTATAAATACAGCGTATCTGCACCCAAATAAAACATCTACACCTCCCCTCTTCTATCTCTTCTTTTGCAGCAGCTACAATTAAAAACACTGTGTAAAACACTGTATTATTTCAAACCGGGGAGCTGCACAATGCTTAATTTTGATTAATATGCATCCAGACATTAATGCGGATAAAATTCTAGAGTGGCATTTTGGGTCTTTAAAAAAACACATACATAACGGAGAGAGATTCCTCTGTCCTTAGTCTAAATCTCATCCATCTTCCTTTCAGTTCTTTTCAGAACAAGATTCTAGTTCCTCACTTGTTTCACTTGTCCAGGTGCAAACAATTTTCAAGAAACAGAGTAACTCATAATAATGCCACGTCAACATCTTTGTTATGAGGTTAAATAAAAAGTCCACCCTCTGCACTGCTCTCACACTGAAAGGAACAAGTTCCTCCATTTAGTATTTAACACATATTAACTGTAAACTGAAAGTCTTAGCCACAGTTTGCAGAAGCTGCTAAAGCAGGAGTTCCATTTAAATATCCAGCTCAAGCAATGTAGTTGCAGTTAGCCCTTCCTGAGTGATCAGTAAAGGAAGAACACCCACCTGATATTTACCTCAAGCTACACAATGAGCATCATTTACTTGCCTTGGTCACTGTACACCACAGAAGACAGAACACTGAAATTACAACACAATACATACAAAATGCTTTTCTCATGGTAGAGACCGCCCAGAGAGGAAGTGCCACAGTAAAATCAAGTGTCTATTGAAACAAAAAAAATGGAAGTGCACTGTGCTGTACTGTACAAGAATGACAAGCTAAATGCAAACCTCCTGTAAAAACCATGTACAGAAGACAGTCCAGCAGCTAAGAGCTCTAAATAACACAACTACATGATGCTATCTAGTAAGACCACAAAGGCAGATGACTAGAAAGCATATAGCAAAAAGCAGCTTACAAGTGCTTAAAAGAGTATCAGCAACAGAAAGATATGCAAAAAGCC
This sequence comes from Irena cyanogastra, assembly GCA_013397155.1. NCBI lineage: Eukaryota > Metazoa > Chordata > Aves > Passeriformes > Irenidae > Irena > Irena cyanogastra. Next base: position 216,163 of record VWZV01001299.1, read on the forward strand.
TGACAACTAATTCCCCAGTATGATGAATAAATCCCATAACATCCACAAATAAAAAGAAAGCTTTGAATATGGCACCTCTCCCATTACAAAGACCTAGCTTGTAGAGTGTATTATCTCAACAGTCCATCACAAACATGGGAAGAAAAAGGGGAAAAAAAAGTGAAACACAGTAGTTTAGTATAGGTTGTACTGAGGGAGATGGGGAAGACTTGGCATGCACAATGCTGGTTCACACTCAGACCAACAGCACAGTTGTGCTGCTACTCACTTGTGCTCCTACTCATCCAGGCTTACATACAGTGGACATGGAGGAAGAGAGCAGTTGAGAACTATTCTATGTGCAATCTCATAATTCTTATGTCTGAAAAGCGCACGTGAAATCATTCTGCAGTAACATTTTATCAGTACTGCTGAGAGAAAGCAAGTTACTGAAATTTATCTAAGACCTGTTAGAAAGCCGGAAAAAAAAAAAAAAACAGTTAAAAGTGGCACATGCTAGTTAACTAACTATTTTCTTCTCTTACTAAAACTTATGAAAAAATGGACTGAGAATGTTGCACAGAGGAAACCAAGGCACATATTTACTCCACACTAGCTTCCCCTCTTCCTAGTAATGCAACACAGAGAGGAGTTTGTGCTGTAGTAATTATCTGACCTGTAAGAAAATAATTCTTAAATATATTGTCTGCAATACTTAGTCTGGTCAATTCACCCTTGCAAAGAAGTCCATTACATGGACCATGACTAGTTGAAATAAATGCTATCTATATAGCAATAAATGTTATCTACATTAGGATCAAAGAACACCTGAAAAAATACACTACTTCTTTAATATAAAATATTATCTTCAGTTGCATGACTATTTCTCTTCTAGCAGTAAAGAGCAAAACTTTCTTATATATATACTTCACTCAAAATGTTTAATAAAAGCAGCTTGCTAAAGGAAAAGGAAGAAGAGTTATGGCACATTTTAAGGGTGCTTAAGTTAAAGCTTTGTTTAAGAGCACTTAAAAAACTGGAAAGCACTACTAAAAAGGCTCTGAGAATGTTTGTCTTTGCCCTACACCACATAGCTTGCCATAAAAAAGGGACTTTCCACGCTCAAAAGTTATCCATAGAAAAATAATATAGACTACAAATTAACCATGCTATGAAAGCAAGATAACCACATCAACTGCATGCAAATGACTCAAAATCAGCATATCCTAAAAAGAGCTCAAAAGCAGGATTTACCCAGCACTATGGTAAAAAAGCACTTTACTCATCTTGTAGCAAAGAGAACTGGGGTACTCCTCCTCCCATACCTTCTATCTTCTCCTAGTCTGTAATTTATCTATAGACATGAAATATAAAAATAAAAAAGACCAAAAAGGTAGGCAACTATGAAAGAAAGAATTTTTCACCACAGACATTACACACTTTGTTGTTATTAGGCCCTGAATATTTGAGAAAAAGCATGCCTTTGTCCAGGTTTCAACACATTCATACATCACTCTTCAACAGCAATGCGAATTAATTCCCAGAGGACGCCTCTTCAAGTTACACTTGTTTGTCTCAGAAATTTTCCAGCAAAACTCGAGCATTTCTTAGCCGATACTCACCCTCTTGCTGAAACTGTTTCCATGAGACGAAAAAAATACTAAGAAGATACAAAGAAGACTTTTCAAAACCTCTTAATTTCTTACAAAGGCAAATCTCCGCAAGACTTCTGCATCATAGTATCCATTTCACTAAGTCAAACCTTAAGAGCAGGAAAAACGCCACCCACATTTTGAATGTTTTCAAAATTCCTATGTCACCTTTCACGCAAGCACCTTTAGGACTAAAATATAAAATTCAGAAACCAATTGAGACACTCATATTTGTAAGAATAATAAAGAAACTACATTTTAATAGTAATCTGATCAATACAAAATAGCTGAAGCAGCACACTACTCCCCTAAAAGCTTATTTCAATACAATGAAAAATATCATAGGCTGGACATCTTCATGTGATCTATGTGGACACAAAGTTTTGCTGCAAAACCAAATTTTCAGCAATAAATGAAATCTCTGAAGGCCAAACATATGCAACAAAGATCCAAGATAATTTCTGTACCTAATGAAGTGATTTAATGTTATTTCACTCCCACAAATGACATTTTAGTCTTCAGCTAAGAAAGGGTAAAGAATCTAAGACACATTTAATGTTGCAGTAGACTGCAGTAGCCAGGTATTTTTCAGCATACTTTACATGAGCATTCTTTCAGCAAGTGAGGAATTAGTTACAGATCAAATAAATATTTTATCTTGGTGAGTGCCAGGTCTCTCTAGCTGCTTCAATTTGTTTAGTTGTGGCAACTGCATTGAGGATAAAAGCAGCTGAGTGCACAGCTATATTTGAATAGATTCTCAACAAATACCAAAAGAAAATTTCAAAAATGAGGAAAAAAACCCCAACAATGCAAACCCACAGCCAGAAGAAACCCTTCAAGGATGAAATTCAGTGGAGCAAGTTACATAGCAGGACCACCTCATAACCTCTCCATTTTTATGGGACTGAATTACAAGATGCTGAGAGGACCTGTAATGAAACAGCTACCTTGTACTCATCCCCTAGCTATAATTTTTAAATAAGTTATATTCTAACTTCCAATATTTATCACTCCCTTCTTTTCCTTTAGTAGTTCTACACTGCAACTCCCTTTTGCTGTGGCTTTGACCTATCCTATCACAACACAATGTATTAGGTTTTTTACCTAATACAGCACTGGTGTACTTTCAGTGCATGCTTTTCATTCCTATAGCAACTGGGTATTGCTCTGCTTTAAATGGATGAACCTGACTCTCTTTTCCAGACATGTTTCTGAAGGATTTCCAAATACATACAGGTATTGTGACGGCTCCCTGAAAAATTCCAGTAATGAATTTTCTTCCAGTTTATTACCTGCTCCTCCAAGGACACCACATCTGTCATGTTATGCAAGCATGCACATATTTCAGCTCATATCCCTCACAACCTATCTTGACTTTGGAATACAGAAATGTACACAGAAAATACAGATTGAAGAACTGTTGGTGGAGAAGAACAATTAGAAAACATATCTACACCTTAATTAGGCTAAACTGGTGGGGCACACAACATTAACAAACAAAAGGCCATCTCCAAGAAGCATGTACAAATGCAGTTAATCGTGTTCAGACGTCAGGAAAAGGACTGAGGGGTGGTGTGTTTGTTTTACAGCTGCCAGAAATTCCTATCACTGAATCCATATTGCAGCAGCAACCAGACAACAACTCAAAAGTCTTGCTGTGGTTGTTTACGACCATTGCGCCACCCTGAAAACAAGATTCACATGAGTATCCAACAATGTCCTGGAAACAATGAACCCATCAATGCATCACTAAAATGGATCTTCCTGAAAAACTGTTTCCTAATAGGAAAGTCTCTTGCATTTACACTTAGAAATTACAAAGGTAGCTCCATACATGTGAGGTATTTTGTATACAATTCACAGGAAGTTAAGCCACATCCACTAGTGTTTAAAATTACCTAAAAATCTGAAAGCTATGTTATCAATGCATGTATCAGTGAGTGTTTTGAGAAAGTACCTATTTTTAGGAAACCATGTTCTTTGGCCAAAACAGAGTCCTTGTTTTTATATTTTTTATTTATATGTTCTTTGGCCAATCCTGTCAACTTTTCATATTTTTTTCCCTTATTTTAAAGTAAACATTAAATTGTTTTATCTTATTAGAATAAACAGGAAGGATATTCTCAGCTTTAAATTTACAGGCTTTCAATCAAGCTTGTATCTCATAAACTTGTCTTTGCCTGTCCCTTAGACTTCATATAGTTTCACAATTACACTTTACAGACTCTGTATTGCTCTTTTTTGCTTGCTCTCTTGAGAAAGTCTCACTCAAATGCTACAGTAAATCAGTTGTACTGGAAGTAACGACTTAGTAAAAAAACATTTCCAGATGTGTAAAGTAAATTAGTTCTGCTTACTTATCATTAGAACAACAGAGAACAAGAAATATTGATATTGGAAAACAAGCCTACAGCTTTATTTCCAGTTTTGGAAGGAAAACACATGATAAATGGTTTAAATTGTGTACCCTGTACATAAGGGCACAAGAAGGCCCAAAACTGAAGTCTAAATCCCAACGCTTCATGTCTAACAAAGCTCACAAAGAGGGTATGCTACAGCTCTTGCATTTAAGCTCCCTGCCCCAGAAATGACATTATAATTCTTTTTGTCTGATGTCTCTACTGCAAATTCTCAAGAGACTTAGGGATATCCACGCCACTGAAGCCACTCAGTTTCTTCTTCTATACAAAGGAATAATAGATCATCTTCAATGTATGTCACTGCTGCGCTTAGCAAAGTCAAATAATTTATAACTTTGATGCACACCATTGCAAAGGCAGACTCTTAGACCTAATGTTAACTATTGTCTTTTGATATACCACAAAGACTTGCGCCACATATTCCTCCTGGCAAACACAATGCTCCCTACCCTGAGATCTTTACAGCATAATGCCCACCAATTCAGAAGATTTAGCACACAATCCTGGTCAGAAAAACAGGCTGAAAGATCACCCAGTTTATACTACCTTCCTCAAGGTAAGGTATCCTAAGCCAATCCTGTCAGCAATCACTCTTGCCACTCCTAACTTACTTTCCCCCAACTAGTCAGGCATGTAGAAAGAGAAATACTCATATGCATTCAATTCAACAAGCCTTCAAAGTCACATGTAGAAGCACAGATCACTATCTACTGAGGTCATCAGGACACCACAGCAAGGTCCACTTGAAATGATGGGACTACAAGAACATGCTCTGCAACATACCGTCTGAGCGAGAAATAAAATGCTATTGTAGCAGGTATACACACAGATCACAGAGTCACAGAATAAGGTGGGTTGGAAGGCACCCACAAGGATCATTGAGTCCAACTCCTGGCCCTGCACAGCATCAATCCCAAGAGTCACATCATATGCCAAGAGTACTGTCCAAACACTGCCCGAACTCAGACAGACCTGGTGCTGTGATATGTGTTAAAAAGAAAACGTTAATCAAGAAAACCAATCTTTATTCACTATCAACCAGTAAATTTATTGTAGATGCAATGCCCTATCAAAGAACATATAACTTACCAAATTCCCTCTCAAATTATCTTGTCCTCCTGAACAGGCAGAGTTTCAAAAGACTTCCACTCATATCAATGAAGTGGATTAAATGATTTACTTGTCACACAAATTAAAAAACAAAACCAAGTTTACTTGACCAAAAAAAGGAAAGCCAGTTGCTTATTCAAATCCATACTATATCTCATAACTAAAATAAGGGTGTATTACGCTTTAATCATACACCACATCTAATTAAACTGCTTCCCAGATAGAACTCTCATTCCACAGTGTGCGTGCTTTCTATATTGACAGCTTTTTTCAAACAAAAAAAAAAAATCAGCTTCCACTGGTGGAAGTACACCTTCCTCAATGACTTACTCACAGTACCATGGCAAACTATTAAGCAATGAAATCAGAAAAAATACAGAATTATACAATAATGCCACTTCTTCATTTTGACACGCTTCTCATTACTCACAGCCTGTTTTTGTCATGTAACTCTTCCCCCAGTTTTATGATATTTTTCACATGCATTACTCTGCAAAGTCTTAGTAGAAAAGGGCTGCTCAGCATCCTAGAGCACTTAAGGACCTTGTAACTACCAGAGTTCTGTCTTACAAAACCCACAGGAGTAGAGGGATCTCCCACATGAGAGCCGTGGATAAGCTGAAAGACGATAAATGTGCCAGGTTCACCCAGGCCCTCAAATCCAACGCTGCCCTGAAGCCCTGGTCCCCATATCCAGGCCCGCCATGGTCCTCTATATTCCCTCTCATGTGTATTCATATGACAGCCCCTCTGCGAACCCCGCGACCAAAAGGCAGCGCTACAAACTCTGCTGGGTTCCCTCTCCCCAAAATCCGCGCACCTTTTCCCCACCTCCTCCAAAACACCAAGTCTGTTCCAGTCACATCACGTACCCCGTCCCGTCTGTCCCCAAGCCCACAGCCACACTCACTCTGCAGCGCCCTTGACCCCATCCCACCACCAAGCTCCTCTTCCCCACAGCACCCCCCACAAAAACCGGTGTCCCCTCGGGCACCTCCTGCCCAGCGCCCCCGGCCGCACCTCACGGTCCTTGAGGCCCAGCAGCAACACCTCTTCCATGAGGGTGAGCCGCGTTTCCTTGGAATCGCCCTTCTCGTCATCGCCGGACTCGTCCCGGCGCCCTTCATCCTCGGGGCCGCCGCCGGCGCCTCGCTCCTTATCGGCGGCGGCGGCGGCGCTGCGGGAGGCCTCGGTCCGGCGTTGCACCAGCCCGGAGCTGCGCTGGGTCAGGGAAGTCATGGTGGCGGGGAGAGAGCGGGGCTCGGCAGCGGCTCGGGGAGCGGACGGGACGGGCCGGGCTGGAGCCGCTCCGCCCTACGCGCCCCGACCGGGGGCAGTCATGGAGAGCGGACCGGTCCCGGGGCGCCCGCGCTGGCGGCGGCGGCGGCGGCTCAATATGGCGGCGCGGGCTGATGTCAGCGGAGGATGTGGCAGCGCCGAGCGGGGCGGCGCCGGAAAGGGACCCGCGGCTGAGGGAGCGCGGCCGTGACCCGGGGCGGGCACTGCGCTGCCTTCGAGGGTAGCGGGGCTCTTCCGCAAGTGCTCGTTTACACAGCCGCAAGTCCGCTTGGTTTCATACAACCATTAAAGCTGGAAGAGAGCTTCGAGACAATCCAGTACAACCGTCCGCCCAGATCTGCCCCTGTAACCCCCAAACCACATCACACGGCGCCGGGTCCCGACGGCTCTTGACCTCCAGTGATAGTGACTCCAGCACGTCCCTAGGCAGCCTGTTCCGATGACTGACCATTCGAGTTCAGCCAGAAAACGGTGTCCGACTGCTGCCGCCGGCCCCCCAGCCCCTTTGCCCCGCACAGAAAGCATTGGAGGCCGGGGGGATGTGGCGATGAGCGGCCTGGGCTGGCGGAAGGTGTGTGGCCCCAGGAGCAGGCAGTGACCATACCCTTGCGTTCGGCGCTGGTGAGGCCACACTTGGAGTGTCCAGCGAGCGGTCCTGGGCCCCTCACAACACAGAGGAGTTTAAAGAAGGGTCGATGGAGCTGGGGAAGGCTCTGGAGCCTCACAAGTCTGGTGAGGAGCAGCTGAGGGAGCTGGGGGTGTTTGGAGAAAAGGAGGCTCGAGGGGAGCCTTATCTCTCTTTGCAAACTCTCTGAAAGGAGAGTGTACCCGGGTGGGTTTGGCCTCTTGTCTTGACAGAGGATACAGCCTCAAGCTGTGCCAGAGAAGGTTCAGAATGAGCATTAGAAAGCATTTCTTCACAGATTAGACATTGGCCTGGACTGCCCAGGGAGGTGGTGGAGTCACCATCCCTGGAGGTGTCTGAGGAAAGACTGGATGTGGCACTCAGAGCCATGGTCTGGTTGGCACAATGGTGTTCTGTCACAGAACAGTTGTACTCAAAGATCTCAGAGGTCTTTTCCAACCTGGTTGATTCTGTGATTCTGTATCCCTGTCCGTGGCAGAGGGTTGGAACGAGATTAATGTCAAATGCTGTGATTCCATGATTCTATGTATATATACATGTACCTGTCAGATGAACTCAGGTGAGCTCTCAACAGTTTTCACTTCAGATTTTGGGGCAGAGTCCCTCAGTTCTGCTGTCAATGGGCACTTTTTCAAACCTTGAGTCCTTTTGAATGTGGCACACCAAAAACTAAAAAAAAATTCCTATTAAGGCTAAATCCCATGTAAGTTTTCAGGCTGTGTAATTTATTGCAGAATAAAGGTGTTTATGATGTAGCAAGGATGGCTTACACTTTTTAGTTCACAGTTAGAATATTGCATTTAACCATATTGAGATACACAAATACAAATATATGTAAAAGAGGTATTTAATATATAAATAAAATATGTGAATAAATGGAGGATTGTTTTTAGTGAGTTGATGTTTGGTGTTTTAAGTTGTTGTTGTTGTTGTTGTTCTGTTGGGGTTTTTTTCCTAACTGGACCCTGTTTACCAAGAGCTCTGAGTCACTCTAGAAGTGACTTCAGCTTTCATTATTTTCCGCACCCCCAGTTCTTGCATCCCCTGCTATTGTGACTCGGGGACAATTTGGTGCAGCGTAAGAAAGAATAGCAGATGGACAATCCTGATCCCCAGAGGATCTGGATCACTCATGCAAGTGCTTGGTGATTGTTCCTCTTCTGGTTTTTGAGGCCTGCTGATTATTCACAGTCCACTTACTGTGCAATGTTCTGGGTTTATGTTTCTGGGTTTTTTGTTAATTAAAATGTCCTACTGTACCATCTCAAATGCCAAACCAAAGCTGAAGCATATAGCATCACTATTATTTTGATCAAATTAACGTTTGCTCAAAGAAGAGCTATCACAATAGGACTACAAGATGTGTTTCCTGGAAATGTCATTTCTGAGTTGTAATTAAACTCAAACATTTATTAATTTAGTCTTGTCTGCTCAACTTGGATATTTTCCTGAGGATTACAGTCCAAATGACAGGCATGTAATTAACCTGGGTCATTCCCTTTGCCTTCTTTTAACATAGTCACTGTGTTAGCTTTTTTTCCTGCTCTTTGGAGCTCACAAGATTTATTGAGAGTCATATTTAGAGATCAAAAAGAGGTTCCAAAAAGCTATTTCAAAAACCTATATGCAAGCTATCTTGGCTTACTAATACAAATTACTTAGCTGGAGTGCTGCTGTTTAATTTTTTTAAAGTACTGTTACTAGAAAGAATTTAATCTTTATCAAGCCAATATTTACCTGTTTTCCCAGAATACAAAGCTATTTGTTGAATACATTTTCTGGCAAGACTGTTAACAATTCTTACATTTCACTTTAGTAATACAATGGGTGTAATTTGCCTTGGACCTACATGCAATTCACATTCAAGCCCAACTTACATTTTCCATAATTCCTATCTTAAAGCAATTTCATCATCTCCATTTTTATCAGTAGAATGCAATTTTTGGGCTGTTACTCTTATTTTCATTTTCCCATTACATTACTGTGGCATTTAAGTACATTTTCATTTTGTCCTGATTGTATTTTAAAGGTTAACTAATAGAATGTCTGTTATCAGCTCATAATTTTTTTCCTTTGTTTTTTTAAAATCCTTTCCTGAAGGGCCTCAAAGGACTCATCATTACTTCAGTTTTGTAAAAATCAGTCTTTAAAAATAGTTGCTAATTATATTATTGCTTTGCCCTCTTTTCTGTATTTTGTTACAAAAACAAACAAATTAGGATCACTTATAGGTTAATAATTTTTTGTTGATCAATTTAATTTTATTATGATGATGTGTCCTGTAAAGTTCCTTATACTTAACAGCCACTTTTTTGACTTAGAAACTCAGGTGTTTGCACAAATCGAATGGTGTCATTTCGAAGAAATGCATTTCTTCATTATTAATTTCAGTTCTGAGTCATTACCTGATGAACATAAACTAAGAAGTTCAGCGTGAATCAAATTAAGAACACATACACTTGAATTTTGAGCCAATTTTTTTTTTACACCATTGCAACACTGATATACACAACCAAAATCTGAATGAAAAGGATAGCAAACAAGACATGTTTCAGCACATGATTTTGCTGTTCCCTTCTACACAGCAGAGAGCTGGTGTGCCAGAGAGGAGCACTCTCTGGATACTCGCCTTTGTCACAACCTTCACAACTGCTGTTTATTTTTCAGTGCCAAGCAGTATTTGAAAATTATTTCTGAGTCCTGGATGGCTTTATCAGCAGTTCAAAAGGCTGTGGCCCCCAACTCTGCAATGTGTAGTTGGCTGTTGATTGTTCGGGTTGTCACTGTCTTGTTGGGTACACACTTCCCTTCCTCCCCCATCCCGATGCCTGTTGTATCCAGAGAGCTGAGGCCCAGAATCTTCAAAACACTCTGTTGAGAAGTAGTAATGCAAAAGCACAGGCTGTGGTCTATAAATAGTTTTGTTCATCTTGCAGTAACTTGACCTTGTAATGCATCCTAGTTTATCCTTAAGCCTGTCTCTGGCAGAATGTAGTAGTCTTCTGAAGTAGCTAGGATATTTTTAATTGCTGCTAGCCACCTGGGAGGTTGAAATAAAAGGGAAAAGAGAAAAGGCATGAATCTGAGAGTCTTACTTTCTGTTGTGCTAGTTGCAGTTGCCATGATTTGCTTCTCCATGGGAGTGGATAGTGATGTCACCAGGAAAGTGATGTCAGCAGGAAAAGTGAGTGGCAAACTAATTGCAAAGTTGTTGTTGGGAGAGCAGGTCGCCAAAGAGCAACTTTATTTAACACCTGAGGTAGGAGCTCACGTTCTTGTAACTACAGACAAGTGTTTCACAACTGGAACATCAGGAGCATGACACAGAGTTGGTTGAAGCAATAAATTGCAGATACCTCAGCTTAACAGATGTGCCAGGCTCTGGAATGTCAGACACAAAGGGTGAATCCTACTGCTCCTGTCACAGTATTATCACAAGATGGAGGTGGGCAGATTTTCTCCTCAGGGACAGTTAGATTAATACGATGTGCATGTTTTGAAACTGACAGCAAGTTAACAGGAATTATTTTCCAGAAGAAGGCTGCTGGCTCTTATGGCTCCACCATCCAGCAGTTTCACCAGTTCAGCTTGTTTACATTCCTACCTGTGTCTTCCATTCCCTCCCAGTGAAAGTTTGACACTCCCAATGAGGCCACTAAAAGCAAGTGTCAGGTGGAGCCATGGCCTGTGGGGATGCCTGTGAGGATCTGACTTAAAAACACCAGTCAAGAAAAAGGCCATATTCCCCTGTATGGTTTCAGGGATCTACTGACAGGACAGTCTCATATATAGGCACTCTCAGGATCATTGCTGAAGGAGCACTGTGCTGGAGTACAAAGTATGGAAACCCAAAGACCAAGACCAAATTCCTTAAGGCCAAAAAGTCTTCAATACCATGCTGATTACAGACATGCTGCTTGAGTGCTAGACTAGACATTAATGCCAGCAAATAATTGGAAACAAACTGTTGTGAGATTTGTTCTATCCAATATTATCAGTGTGATCTCCAAGAACAGGGTTTTCACTGCCAAGAAGAATCAAGATGCTGAAAGGTACAGAGTGATGAAAGAAGAAGATCAGAGATTAGAGACAGGACAAGTGAGCAGGCTCGTGTGTGATACTGCATGGGGGAAGGAACCAGAGTCAGTGATAGAAGTTGTCTGGTACACAGTGATCACGTAACTCTTTCAGTTTCAGCTGCACCTGTTTTACTTATGCTGTTGTTCTGGTTACTAAATAAATCCTTCACCAGCCAGTGTGGACCAGCTGGGTTTTTCTTGGTTTTAGGAGCAGATTTTCCAACATTAACAGCAAATTATTCTAAGTTTAAAAAAAAAAAACAACAAAACACTTACTGTTGACTCTTTCTAGCTGTACAACAAACTCTAATATGGCTTTTAATGCCCAACTGTTTGACATTGTTTAAATTGTCAATTTATAAAGTCAAAATTTGCCAGTGTACCTTTTCCAATACCCATTATTAAAGCTTCTTCCTTAGGATGATTCAAGGACAATCTTTTAGGCTTCTCAAAAATTTGTGTATTTAATTACTACTTTCAGCAGCATAAATGCCAGTGTTGAACACTGAGCTCATATAAAATCAGATGTAGCCATTTAGTAATTAAACTTATCTTCAAAGGACTTTGAGTTACAAACCGGCACACACTGCTTTTAAGTTTTTTATCTACAATTACAGTAACTTGTGGATTTTTAGAAAAAGAGTGACTGGCATTTTAGGAAGACCAAAGGCAGACATGAGAAAGTGCTGTGCACATTTGCTCATTTAAAAAGCATGTTCTTCTATTTTGAGTATTTCCAGATACTGTCATTTTCTTATCTCCAGAAGAGTTCAAATGATTGCTAGTTCCTGAAATCTTTGTATTGTAATAGCATCTTCCTCCTTGTATCTGAGTGAAATTCTTCAGCAGCAAGGACCTGTACTGGTTATTTTAATATTACAATTACAGTACTGAAATCATAAGGACAAAATTATTAGTCAAAGTGCTGTTTGTAATTGAGATGTCTTTTCATTTCTACACAGGAGTCCTGTTCAACCAGCATTCATAGGAAAATGTGCAGTTTTCTTGACAGATGCTCAGTGTGCAAAATGGGTCCTATGAAACCTTCACCAAAACCGTCTTTGGTATTTTGGCGAAATTTAAAATGTTTAATGCATTTTAATGAATTTTTTTACAAGTTCAGCTTTGAAAAATCTTTACTTCACATCCTAATGTAAGAAATGCTTTACTATCTGCTACTTGTAACGTAGAAAAATACTCATCAACTGATTAAAAAATACATCAAGCCAGATGGCGCAAAGAAAATGTTTCCACAGAGTTGTAATTTACAAGATAAATAGTGATTAGAGCAGCATTCATGTTTTCTAAATAGAAAGTACTTGTGTGCATTCGGAGTGTGTGTAGAATAAATGTCGAATACTCTTGGTAGGTTTACACCCTCTTTTTATGACCAAAGGCCCATGCAGACAGAATCAAATAATGAGTGGTAATTTTAGAACTGTAAATATGAGGCAAACAGAGCCATGGGGTCAGTGAGGGAGAAAAGTATAGATTCCAGGAACTAGTAGTCACATTAACTCAGAAAAGGTGTGTGAGCAGCTGGGAAATAGAGGAGAAATCTAGAAGCATTTGGCAGCAGCCATCTCTGAGCCTCTATAAAAATTGTTGTAAGGGAGATAAAGCTGCATTTCCAAGTTACCTTGTTCCTGAGAAATCAGCCAAGTGCGTCGCACTCTCTGTGCTGCTCCTGGCAGAGGTGGCACACCCTGCTTATGTGGGGTGGTTTGTACTCCTGGTGGCAGACAGGAGGTTGTGATCGCAGGGAACGCCAGAAGGTTTTTAAGTCTGGCACAGATGTCAATACCTTCCACAGTACCTTCTACCCAGGGAGCAAAAAACACTGATAAACATTTGTAGATTAAATACACTGACATCTCTGGAAGCATGTCTAATTAGTTTGCTGAAATTAGGTTTGAAAACATAGAAGAATAAAATCCAAGTCAAGCCTAGGGAGCGCTCTGTCTCACCCCCTTGCTGTGAACTGCCTCTCATGGTTGACTATGACAATGGGAGAAAATTCCAGAAGATGTTTTTTTGGAGGGAATGTACTTGCCCTTAGCTGGGAAAGTTAGAATTGAGACTCAGCATCAGAGCACTCCACGGCACTGCCACCTTTCTCTGTTGACCTGTAATCCAGGTGCCTCTTTTGTCTGCAAAGGCAGAGAGCTTCACAGTGTTATCCTGTGAACTGATCCCCAAAGGACTAAAACAAGTCAGATGTGGATTGATATTTTGGGGGGTTAACTCTGCACTGGATTATATCTGTGAAAAAACATCCATCATCTGTACTGTAAAATGGTATTATTGCTATATCATTGTATGGGATGGCTTTTAAAGCAATTTCACTGGCAAGCACTTTACCATCTACGCAAATATATAAATCTGCTGCAAAAGAGCTGCTATTCAAACAGGAATTTCTTCATAGGGGATTGCAAAGAATTTTTTAAGTGAATCTACACTGCCAACCACATTCCTAATTAAAATTGGCTTGATAATTTAAATGGTTGGGACAAAGGCTGTTTAGGGCATTAACTGCATAATAGAGATTGATGAGCATTTTAGCATTGCTTCTATGGTTAGCCAGTTATTAAAAATTTATTGCTGTCCAGTTGAATAAGTACATTTTCCTAAGTCCTGATTGCATTTAAGAGTTCATTAATGCGCTACAAATGTGTAAGAACTCCTGCTATGTACTAATATAGCAGCAATCACAAGGCTACATGCGCAGAGCTAAGTAAATATTGCATTATCACAGAATATTCTGTGTTGGAAGGGACCCACAAGGATCATCAAGTGAATGGCCCATATGGAGATCAAACCCACAACCTTGGCATTATAAGCACCATGCTCTAACCAATTGAGCTTAATGTTTGTAGCTATCACAGTGAATTCAAACAGAACAGAAACCTGACTAGTAGTCAGGGACTGTCAGAAAACTCAGAAAAAATATAGTTTTACCATGAGCCTTGTAACCTCCATAGAATGCTCATGTTTCTGCCTGTTAGTGTATTTTTTTCTCTCCCTGAAAGCTAGATTAAGGAAGAAGGTAGGGCATTTGAAACTTCACTGTTGAAGGCAAAGAGAGCTAAAACAACACCAGAAATACACAGCAGAGCTGGAAAGGTTACAGGAATCTTTTTCTAGGGATGCTGGTATGAGGAAGGAGGACTCCCTATCCAGAAGCCTCACTGGCTGCAGAGTGAACTGGCAGCTTGGTGCATTTCCCTGCATGCCCAGACATGCAGCAGCAGTGAGCCTGACAAAAACAGTGTTGAAAAACTGGGCAAGAGAATGGTTCCCCAAAACTCTTTTCTATATCTGGGAGGAAAAGGAAAACAAGTGTGAAAAAGTGCTTGCATCACTTGCTCGGTTTGGTGCACAGGTGTCTTACTGAGGGCTATCTGCTTCTGGATTATTGTATTTATTTTTTTCTAAAGGTACTAAGTTCTTGCAAATGTCACCTTGATCTGGCCAGAAGAAGCTTTCCTTTCCTCTTGAAAGCACTTACATCAAAACTCCAAGCCAGAACAATGGTATCTGTCTGCCTTAGAGCCCCAGGCTTAGAGAAGCAGCAGTGTGTGGCAGGTGACCCTCACATCACTTCCCTGTGCAGCTACAGAGCTGGCTACACAACACAGCCTCCCAAAAATCTGCCTCCCACAGCTCCTGGGGCAGTGGGATGCTCATAGCAATAAGCTACATCAGTGAAGCCAGGATTAGACTTTCAGGGCTCAAATTACTTCCCCAGGGAGGAGAGACGGAAAAGGATTGCAGCTGAATTATCGCTGGTTGCAAATTAAGATGGAAGTTGGAAATAAAATCTTAGTGGAGAAACTCAGCTGATAACTGGTAATAAAAATAAATCCAGCAGCCTAAAAAGGTGGCCCTGGTGTGGTGCTGGAACCTCCAAACAACAGGAATGCATCTGTGAGGGAGGCCCTTGGCTGCAGCTGAGGAGTGAGAAGAGCTGCACAGTGTATCAGTGTTTTCATCTGCATAGACAGTAAATCAAGATCTCTGCCTGGTTCAAAGGCATCTTTGGAGGAAAAAAAAACAAAACTGTATCTTTTTCTGCTCTTGCTGAGGCACAACAAATGATATCTGAGCTTTCCATATTTAACACAGAATATGACACACTGATGAGTCAGCCATCTGCATCAAGGTGTCCTACTTTGATATGTATGGCCTTTTCTCACTAAGTGTTTTCCCTAATATTTACTCAGGTACCAGCTTAATTCTCTTTGCTAAGGGATAAAGCAGAGATTTTAATTAACACCTGTTTACTACACAGTTAAGCTCTTCAGAAAGAAAATTTTAAAAACCACAACCCAAGCAACAAATGCAGAAGCAGAACAAATGCATGAGCAGAAGACACAAGCTTTTACAGGCCTTAATGGTCAAAACTCAGCTGAAACCCAGCAAGGTGATCTCCCACTGCTCAGAGCAGGAGAGCAGGACCAGACACTGCACCAAAGCAAAGAAAGAACTCCTTATCCTGGAAGCATGGTCCCACTCTGAAACACAGCTCTGCAAAAAAACCCCAAACCCAAACAATCCCAAACCCAAAATTAGGACTTTCCCTCCTCTTGAAATCAAATGTATTCTGTTTCCCTCAGTGCAAACTCAGCCTGGAACTGGGGAACCAGCTTGGCCTGTCACCATCAGTCATAAACATAAACATGCTGCATAAACATCAGTCATAAACATCCTGCAGCCAAAACCACAGCACTTCTTACATCTGCATGACCCCAAGGTTATCGATTGGCCTCACATACGAACATCACGTTTGAATATGTGTTTGTTCATCGTTATTAACACAAGGCTAATACAAAGTGCTGGGTGTTTCTGACATGCTGTTTCATGACAGGAGCTATTTCTGATGCTTTGCAAGGCCATGTTGCTCTTAGCTGTACTACTGCATCGGAAGTAAAACTTCAGTAAATGATTTTTATGAAGGTGTGTTTGAAGCAGACAGTAGCAGGGACTTCATTTTGCCATTAACATCAGGAAATATAGCATAGAATATGAAGGACCAAGACTGTTTAGAGAAGAAGATGACAATTTTACCACTTTCCTTTGGCATGTTTGTTTTGGAAAGATGATGTTGCACCGAAATTACTCTAAAATTTAAAAATACATAGGCAGATAAAACTATTTCAAAGTAGACTTTTTACTGTGGATGTTTAGCACAGCTGACAAAAATAAAAAATATCGAGATTCCTAGTTCTGCTTCATCTGCCAGTTTCCCTCCTGCAGGAAGAGATCTTTCTTGATCTGGGCAGTTGGCCAGCTCAGTGTCCAATAGGTTGCTCCAGTTAGGAATAAAGCATCTTTGATGCAGTTTGGTTTATTTACAAAAATGTAAGAAGCCCTGCTGCTTTGAGCACAGGATAAATCAAACAGCTGGGGACAGCTTCTTCAACGCAGCTCTTTGAGCCAGCACCTGACCCAAGCACCATTTTGCAAGGCTTCTCCTCTACCAGTTCTCCCCAGAGCAGTTCTTCACTTCACACTCCTCACTGCTATCAAATGCATCTCAAAAATCTGGTGTTATTGGCCCACCAAAGTGGCCACTGAGTAGTGGCACAGCTGCTCCCTGCCGCATGTGAGACAGACTGCTTAGACTGCCATGGCTCATCAGTGAGGATTTGGCAGTGGCCACAATGAGATAACTTGGTCATTAATGCAACACCCACCTTCCCCAGCAGGCCCAGAGAGACATTCAGGGAGGCTTGGGAGATAGGAATCAGTGAGAGATTCTCACTAAACAAGATCATCCTGTAAGCGTGCCTGCCTGGGTGGCCCCTACTGACAAACCAATGGTTAAATGAATTGAGCAAATGCTAATAGAGCCACGTGAAATAGGTGGTCAACACCTTTTAAACTCAGCTGTTGGAATCTGAAATGCAGGGAGTTCTCAGAACTTTGAGTCTGTAAACTAAAGCTTTGAATTAAACACAGGATTTTTTCTGAGACCTTGGAAAAGATTTCCAAACTTAGGTACCAGAAGCAAGAATGTGGATTTACAGGTTAAAGCAGAGTCACGTTGAATTACGACGAAGAAGGTTTCGAGTTTTGGAGTTTGGGATATAGAAAAAGTAAAAGTAGTTACAAAAGTAAACAAGAAACTTAAAATGCAGTGCTGTATGTTTGTGTATCATTACATGATTGACTAAGAAAGCTTACACTGCAACATGAGTCCATAAAACGAGATATTTAAGAATTGGGTCAAAAACATAAATATCCTTATTAGCAGTGTTTTATTGGTCAATAAATCCTTAAGAGGTCTTGTGACCTTCTGAACCATGCAGTAAAAACGTGAGCCAAACTCACCCTTCCTGTCCATGTAGAAGATAAAAAAAATTAATCATATCATCTAAAAAACTTGGAAATCCCGTCTCCAACTCATTCAAAATTCCTTCAAAAACCCCCATACTCAGCCATACCTAAAGAGACTGAAAATCCTGCTATAAAGGTTTTCAAAAAGTTCACACAGTCGAAGAGATGCTGTTAAAAGGAGCATTTGTGTTTAAGTGTTTGTGGTGGGTTGGCCTTGGCTGGACAGCAGGTGCTTGCCAAGGCCACTCTGTCACTCCTCTCCTCAACAGGGCAGGGGCAGAACACAAAATGAAAGGCTCATGGACTGGGAAAAGGACAGGGAGAGGTCACTCACCAGTCACCACCACAGGTGAAACAGACTTGACCTGCAGATGTTCATTTAACTTACTGCTAATTAAATCAGAGTTGATTAATGAGAAATAAGAATTAATCTTAAAAAGGCGATATATTCTTAATAAGAATTAATCTCAAATTAATCCTTTGGGGCACAAGGAGGGCATGCCCCTCTCTTTTCCCAGACTCAGCTTAATTCATGGGTTCCCTACCTCCACTCCCTAAATGACACAAGGGGTCAGGGAATTAAGATGAAATCAGTTCATCACAGGTTGTCCCTGCTGCTCCTTCTTCACGGGGAGGACTCCTCATAGTCTTCCACTGCTCCAGTGCGGGGTTCCTTCCAGTGAGACAATCCTCCATGGACTTCTCCAAGGTCAGTCCTTCCCAGAGGCTGCAGTTCTTTGTGGAATGTTTCAGCACGAGTCCCCCCTCAGGGTTCAGTGCCTCAGGAAAGGCTGCTCCACTGTGGGCCCCGTGTTGGGGTCACAGGTCTTGCCAGGGAACCTGCTCCAGCACGGGCTTCCCATGGGGTCACAGCCTCCTTTGGGCATCCACCTGCTCCAATCCTGTGGGATTTTCCAAGGGCTGCAGGTGGATCTCTTCTCTCCCCTGGACCTCCAGGGGCTGCAAGGGCCCACCTAGCCAGTGTGTCTTTTCCTCCATCTGTCCGTGGAAAGAGTTAATTCTTCTTTCCTTTCTTCAGGTGTATTAAAGAATTTCTTTTCAGTCCTATGGTTAAATTTACCTTTTTTCAACTCTAGTTTGGCACACTCGGGTGTTATTTTACTGACTAAATGTAACTTTTCAAAAGAAATGTCTTGGCAGGGAACAGCCATTTACAAGGCTCCCCTAACAAATGCAAAGATGTCAGTCAACTTTTCCCTCTGTGTGTTGCAGCTGGGGAGACATTTGCCTTCTGAGGAAGGAAAGCAGCAAGCTGTATATTTATAACTGAGAGGGAAAACGTTCAAGGAGGAGAAGGATGTCCATCAGCCTAGACAGAATATTAATGTCAGCAACCAGCATAAGGATGGATATTACTACTTTAGTAAGACCCAAAGATTATATAAAAAAGTTTATGTTGTCATTTCCTGCTGCCTAAATCATTCTGGGTCGCTGGTAATTGTATTTCAGCTGTTTCTAGCATTCATTATTGCCTGCAGAACTCCTGACGTTTGCCATATTCATGCAGCTTCTACTTAATTCCAAGCCATTGAGTAATGGTTTTACTATTACTGTATTTCTTTTCACTACTTGCCCTTTTTATCATCATTTCTGCCAGACAGCTACTCAGCTGCAATTTGAATAATAAAAAGGACCATTGCTTTCAGAACAACATTAGGTAGATAAATTTTCATGGAAAATTAGAGAAAGTATTAGATTCTACACCTAAGAGAGATAATGGGCAGATTATAGACAGAGCAGATCACCTGCATTAAATCTAAATACAAATGAGAAGTAAGCAAGTAATATATGCTGAAGGAGTGTGGGGGAGCAACCAATCAGCTCACCTGTGTGTGGCTGAAGCTTTGAAGAGAACCACAGGAATGCACCCAGAATCCAAAACCACTTTCTGAGAAATGGCTGTTTTTAGATTACAAGTCAGAACATGATATTTGCTTTTCAGCAGCTGCCCTCAATCACTGCTTACTCACAGCCCAGGCAGCAAAATAGTATTCAAGACTCTGCCAGCCCAACCAAAGCACAGCCTAAGGAACTACAGGCCTGAAGAGCATCAGAACATGTTTGATGGTCATAGTCTGAGTTCACTGGGTTTGCTTACCTTGCTTACCTTCCTGCTATGGCAAACAGATCAGATCCAATGCAGCTGTACTTTAAATCATCCTGTAAGGCTTCTACAGGCAACTTCAAAACACAGCTGGTTTGGATTGTGGTTTTTCCTTCTCTGTCTTTTTGTTTTCCCTCAGAAGTGTTTAATAGTTGGAGTTGGCCATGCGTGCTATTTACAGCATTTCAGCTTGCTGCACATTAGAGGTGGTTCCTAGGATTTATCTCTTTTTCAGCAGCACAGCAGCTGGAGAGCGACTTCTCCTGCACCTGTGGTTCCACCTTCCACCTCATCTGCCCCAACTGGGGGCTGCCAAGTGAGAAGGGCATCCTCAAACAATCTACTCCTCTTGTTTCCCCCTGCATCCTCACGGGGTGATTTGCATCAATGAGCTGATCTGGTGGAAAGCTAATCCACAAAAACAAAACACTGATTTCCACAAAATCAGCTGGCAAGGAACAACGGTGTGAGGGCCGTTGGGCAGTGGTTAGCAGGACTCCCTGTGGCAGCTCCCTGCATTTTCTGCACATCAGAGGTAACCCAATCCCAAACCTGCTGGGAGAACAGACCATTGTTCTGCTGTCACTTCTGCAGGCACCATCACAAAGTGCTGAATTTACAGGAGATGTGCTGCACTAGAAAACACATTTTGGGATGGTCATCCTGCTTTTTCTTTGATGCAGCTTTTGTTTATGAAAAAGTGCTGTGCAGGAGGATTTTACTGACTCTAATTAATAATAATGATAACAAAAACAACAACAAGAAGACAACTTCCCAAACAACCATGCTCTGTACTGGCAAGGAAGTAAGAGACCTTGTACTTTGAGGACTGTTTAAGTCCTCTCATCTGGCTTTCAAATATTCCCACCACCTCCTGCAACAAGAAAAATGAAGTACAGCTGGCAGTGTTTTCCAAAGTTAAATTAACAACTATCAGAAAAGGAAGAAATATTTTCTAATGGTGAATCCACATGGGAAAGTCTGGGATGGGAAACTGGAAAATATAGGAAGTGGCTTGTAGGACACAAATTGGGTTCATGTGTATAGTGAACTCAAGGAGGCTGGTGAGGAACATTCTGTTTTGATTTATGAATTGGGGTCACAGTGAGAGTGGAAATATATTCTTGCATCACCAAAACATGAAGCAATGAGCACTTACACCCTCTACATAAAATTAGCACCTCTGTCATCACATTCATGCATAAACATACTTTCAATTAGTGTCTCTAAAACAAAAGGAAATTAGTCCCACTGATTGCAAAGTGAGCCCACGGAGTTCTGACTTTTAAAAGTCTTAAGAAGACTTGAAGGTTTACGCTCTGTTAGCGAAACCGAACATTATTTCTGATAGTGTTAGCTGTTCTTAATTGGAAACTTTCTTCAGGTAACAATAAGGTTTGTAAGTTTCAGAACTCATAGAAATATCAGCTGGTTTCCAGGAAATTCAGCGGTTCCATAGACTGAATTTTAGCTTCTACAGTATAATGAAAATTTTGTTTCAGGACCCAGAAACAGACAAAATGCGAGAAAAAGGTTGCTTTAAGAGAAAACTGGGATACCTGACTTGACTGTAAATGAGCAGATTTTCCTATTTGAGAGAAGCATTGCTTTTAGCCTGAGAACTTCAGATTTGGATCATGCCTGAGCTGCAGGTACAGAGGTTTCTGTTGCATTCTCTTACCCTGATTTCCTTACTAACAACACCAGGCATCCAATCAATGTTCCGTCCATTCACCTGCTTTGAAAAACAGTAAATAATATTGATGGTATTTGACAAAAAAGTATTTCAGAAGTTGCTAGATTCCAATAGGGAATCTGGAGGCTACGTGGCTAGGCCATCCCAAGTCATGAGCATTGCCAGGAACAGAGTCACAGAGCTTCAGTTGTCTAGCAAGTCAGCAGCGGTGACTAACATATAAACTGCTGGAACAGCACGCTTAGGAACAGGGAGGAGAAGGATGGGGAACAAAGATGTTCTGGCATGGGCGAGGGCAGAAAATGTCAGAAAAAAGGACAAAATTGAGTGGCCTGGCCAGACAAGCAAAGGCCACAGGAAATTAGTCTTCCTAGATCTGCTGTTCACAAAGTAAATTTACAATGCGTTTCCTAGCCATGTCTTGTGCACCTGCTTTAAGCATCGAGGGATAACATTAAGGTAAGTGCCTATTTCGTTTTACTGGGTTGCTACATGAAAACCAAGGAAAACAAATGCTTGTTGGAAGCAGAGTAACATGCTGCAATTGAGCACCAGCACTTACTGTTCTACAGGGCTCCACAGCAGCGAAACCTTGGCAGCACTGAGCATCCACTGCCCCTCCAAACACTTGCCAAGATAGTAGCAGTCCTCTATTACACCTTCTCAGCCTCCACAGCACTTTTCAAGCTGTGATCCCAGTCAAACTTACCACCCAAGCAGAGGGAGTCATCTGGGGCTCAGGACTGTGTGTAAATGTCTACCCATACTCTTCTACCACAGGCTGAAGGAGCCCATTGCTACCGCCTTTGTACTCAACATGGTGGTGCCCTCTCCACATAACTGTCTCTCCAGCTCAAGTATCAGCTCTCCTTATCTTCTCTGTCCACTCCTCTCCAAGTTAACTCTATTATCCCATCCATCCTGCAAACGCTGGCAAAAAGCATTTGTCATGTTGACTTTATTACAAACCAAGAAAAAGGACGCAAGACCCTAAGAAGGGTTTTGCCTCTTCCACTCCTCGCACCTCCCCAGTTCACCTTGGGAGAGCACGTATAGTTCTGTACACAGAATGCTCTTTTCGGATTCAGCTAAGTTCACTATTCAAATCTTCTTCCTGTTCCAGAAAATGAAGTCCTTCACATGATTTTTAGAGATTTATGCAAAACCCAGCTCTTTGTGAAGCACCCAGCCGTAAATACTGCATGAGGTCTCCAGGTAGTTTAGAATGAAGATGACCTCTGCTGTGACAAAATGAATCCATTGTAAAAAATCATCAGCAGAAAACATTCACCTACCTCTGGCAGAAGTTATGCTTCCATGCTTCAAGCACAAATGGAAAAAGCTTTAGCTGGAGCAAAAGATCAGGAGGGCAAGCTGGCTGTAAACACCTTAATGAAGCACATGTTTGCATTCCCTTATGCTGCACATCAATAGCTGAACCTTTTCAATACTGAATATAGTCTTAAATCAAAGCCAAGCGGTCAAAGTACAATTGCTGGTCTTTAGCAGGTGTGGGTGAGGCAGAGGCACACCTTGTGGTACAACATGACCCACAGCTATTGCTGTGTGGGGCTTCAAGAACAAAGCTGGCACAGTCTTGTAACATTCATGGGTTTTTATTGTGCGATTTGCATTTGACCAGGGGCTAGCAATTTGTAGTGTCTTGAAAAAAGTGGAATTTTAAAATCTGTACTCCACAGCTTATTGTGCCCACCTCAGTCTATCTCAAACACACATCTGATTTGAGAAAACCCCCCCTGTGGCAATTTCAAGAAGTTGCTTGGTGTAACAATGCAAGAAAAAAATTAACCCTGGACATGGGGGAGGTATATTGCTAAGACAGAAACAAACACTCTTTAATAATCCCCCCAAACAGACACTCAGCAGATAATTTTTACATCACTTTTAACTTCCCACAGCCATCCTACTTCACTGCACCGAACTGTCCTCTCTCCTGAATTGGTGGCATCTCTCCAGAAGTACAGCCAGATCAAAACTGCACAGCTTCCCCAAAACAGTCTGTAAAAATCAGGCTGTAACCAGAAAAGCCCTGCCACTGCAGACTGTCAAGTCTGCAGAGATTTAGTGCATCACTTGCAAAGCGACCTTAAACATACATTCTTATTTCAGGATGAATAGTTCAAAGTATATTTTATTGACACTCTTGAAACAGCCTCTTAGAGAGAAGTAACAGTATTTAACAAAAAGAAAGAAAAAAGAAGATTACCTGTAAAACTGCTAGCTTGCATTCAGTGTTAAAACTTGGAGGTATAAACAAAAGCCTGGAGTAAAAACATGAAGTATATTTCCAATCCTTCAGTGCAGAAAACCAGCAACAATGATATTTACTCTACATTAGAAGTGTTCCCATGTTCAATTCCAGATATATGCTTCTCTTTTATATATATATTTCTGATAACTTATGTACAAATAAGATGTCCAACATCTGTTCTTTAATACAAATATGTCATCTTCATGACTGAAACATTACAACAGTTTGATCAAAAGTATAGAAAAATCATTTTAATATCTTTTTTTTAATGGCAGTGTTTAAAAAACTCCACCCTTGAACTCAAATGACCTTAGAATGACAAGTATTTCTTCACTGTAATAACACTGCTCATTCAACATGCAAAGTATCATTGCATACATGAGTCACATGAATTACAACTAAGTCTGAAGGAAATGTGCTGTACAGCCCATTCTAGCAAGTGCTAGCTGTAAATATCATACATATCACAGAAGAAAGCATAAGTACTACTTTATTTTTAAATAAAACACTACAAACTCAAGTATTGTCCTCGCACTAAGACTTTAAGGCAATTAAGAGCTGTTAAGCTTCAGTTTGGCATAGCTGCATCAAGCTCTCCCCCTTCCCAGTTATGAGAATTTATTTTTAGAGGCCTGCTGATGAATTGTTGCTATACATTAATACAACTCAGTATGAAGTGTTAAGTCAGTAATAAAAGTTTAATATCCCCAGTTTCACCGAGCTGATCAAATTTAAGCAACTTTATCCACCAGCTAAGTTTTCCAGCATGGATTTCTAAATTGTTATGAGAACAGAGAAAATATTCAATGTGTAACTTCTCAGAGTAACCAATTTTACAACTTGAATCCATTTTTGGGGTATTACAGAATTTAAGGGTTAAAAACAGATCTGACAGTCAAATAATATTCAGCTTTACAAAGGATAATTATTTGCAGTAAAAATTTATAAAAACATACACACAGTAGATCCAAGTCAACAGGCATTTCTTTATGGCTTCTTTCACTGAGGTACTGTTGTAACATCCAGCAACAGGACACAAGTGTTCTATAAACACCACATTCATAAGCTGTACCACCAACTCATGACAAGTGGTAACAGACTGCAAGTCCTGCTTTGCTGCAGGACTACAGGAAAAGAGTCTTCCCTGCTATGTGGAGAGTCTCAGTGCAAGCTACAGAAAGCCTTAAAGGCAACTGGCATCAATGGGAGAAAGTTATAGTGAAAGTCTCCCTCTACTTAAAAGGAGAAAAAATACTCATGGCAAATTGAAATCTCATTCCTTAAAATTAAGAGCAAACGTAATATTCCAAGGCAGCAAGGGCATGTAGCACAGTAGCCATACATTAAGACTTGAAATGTGTCATTAAGCTCTTGCATCTGACCCTTGAGCTAAGTGCATGCACAGGCTCAGAGCAGCCAACCTGTGACTGTGACACCACACAGACCAACACTGACAAAGGGGAAGGGGCAAGCACATGACTTCTGTTGATCCAACTGCAGACATAAAACCCCTGGTGACCATGAGAGTATTCCTCAGCTGTCAAAAGCTGATTTGTGAGTGCACAGTTAGATTCATCTTTCACTGTTTACATGTGGGGGGGAATATGCAAATCACAGTACTCCACTCCCAGTACTCTTAGTGTAAGGGGAAAGAGATGTTCTGTTAAGATAGCATGATTGTTGCCATATGCATTTAACATTCCACTTTTACAGCAGAAAGTATTCTTTTGCTGTTTTTCTTTTTTTTTCTACAGACCAGCCATATTGTTACTCCAACCAAGACTCTTATTATTATTACACCTAAGCTAAAAATATGTTTCTGCAATAAATATTGTTAGAGTGAAATGGAAGTTCAAAACATGCTCAGTTAATTACACCAATTAGTTCTTTCCAATCAAGGATTTTTAACCCCACAAACCCATTAAACAGTTTGCAGATGCTCAAGTTCTTTATATGAAGATACAGCACAACATTTAAAACTCAGTGCTTAGCCACATACAATCCATACTGTAATCTATATACAAGTTATAACATATCCCCACTTAGATCAACAAATTCATCATCCCTCTTGACCAAGTCATCTTCATCTTCCAAGTCTTTCCAGGTGCTAGTGGGTAAAGCTGGTTTGACAGACTGTCTCTGCAGTAAAGCAAATGGAAACAGGGATGACAAACGAGCAGAATTTCTCAGCATGGGAACAGAATGTACATCTCCAGAAACAGCCTGACTGTGTTCTTCATCCATTTTCACCTGCAGGCTTTGCACTTCCTCCATCAAGTCCAAAATCTTGGTAGCTGTAGCTATTGTTCCACCACCGTGAAGCTGGGCCTCAGGAATCCATCGCAGGTAACGCTGTGCCCAGACTTTGATCTCGGGGCCGTCGATGCGTGGCAACAGGAGACCGTGGTAGTCGACAGGCTTGCTATGCCAGCTATCATAAAACTCCCTTAAGCTATTAGGGGGCTCATCTGAGGAATTTATGAACTTGCCAATTCTTTTGCCCAGAATGTTTTTAATTAAATGATCTGTTTCCTCCCTGAAAAATCCTCTCTTCGTGGAAGGCTTTGCCTGTGTCAGTGGCAAAGACAGTTGCCGTTGATGCTTTAAGAAGAAAAAAAGGGAAAATACTCAGACAAATATTAATGGAATGGGACTTCAGAAAGCAGCTTTAAGAGGAAGAAAAACAAAGTTGTATTCAGAAACTTCTTGCAAGCAATAATCTTCACCTATATAGAAAAGCAGTGGCTGTGTTTAAATTATTATTTTTCAATACATCAAGTACTTTACAGAGCATACTGAGTACTGCCAGCTTCCTTCCCTGCACTAACCAAAAGAAACACCAATAAAGCAATTGTCTTTGAAAAAGCCAAACTCTTTGTTTACATTCAAGTATTGCCAGTGTCCATGTTTAGTTTAAGCTAGTTAGAAATCAGAGAGCACTTTATTTATAGGTTTTTATCCAGAGGTCCCTCATTGCATCTCAGATAAATGCAGTAAATAATACTGGCAGTGTCTCATGTGAGAATGCTTTATACAGGACAGAATTTAACCAATGAGTTGCAATTGAAAGAGGCTACTCCAAAAATTTTTCCCCGAGTTTGTGCTACGTGCCAGTAATGAGATGGTCCATCCATAATCCTCCATAATCCAGACAGTTTTTTTGCTGTTGTTGGTCCCCCTCCCACCCCAAGTGCACACACACACACCAGTTACACTCAGACAAAATTAGGGAGGCAATCACAAACCTATGTATTTCAGTCAGGTACTCTATGGAACAACTAAATGAACTCCCTTTAAACATGTCATTGCAACTTACCTGAATATTAAATCTCATGATTTACCAACAGACTTGCATAGAGATATGAAGAAAAAGAATCCCTAACTTCATGGCAATGAACTATAAAAGAGTTATTTACAACTGAGGTGGATGCAAACTGGGTTCTTAAGATCCAGGTGGGTCTGAGGTATACATGTATTTTGTCAATTCAAAAAAGTTTGCACCAATGCTTTCACTGTGAGTACATTTGAAATAACAGATGTGCAAAATATTTCTAGAATTAAAAAAACAGTTTAGCAGCACATATCTTACTTTGAACCGTGCAGTCTTCCGTTGACTTTTATCTGGTTTTGGTTTCTCTGCATAAAGAGGGTTGTTGAGAAAAGCCAGGGCCTTGGGGTCAAACTGCACAGACCAGTCCCACACAGTCAGGAATCTGAAAGGACCACTTTGTGTCTTGAGGCTTTCCCCACTCTGCCAAAACAAACAGGTCACATTTAATGCTGCTAGAAGGGAATTCTGACCAAGTCAAGGTGAAATAAAGAAACTGGCTTTTCAGAAAAAAGGCCACAGAGTTGCAACAACACTCATGCTTTCTATGTGTTTACTAACTGAACAACAACAATGCAATTAGGCTTTCGCAGATAAAAAAGTTAAATATCCTCAGAAAAAAAAGACATTTCGAAACTTGGGCAAGGGACAGACACTTGGATTCTTCAAACACAGGGGGCATATGTCAGGATTCCAAACACCAAAAGCTGTAACTGCAGTCACGCAGTGCTACTTGTCTAGATTTTGTCATCAACAATTTATTGGTATGAAAGACCAATATGAAGTATGAAGTAATGAAGTAATCTTCACTTTTTCTTTTGCTCTCTGTGAAGCCTTGCAGAGGATACTCCCAGCTTCTTAGGCTAGAGAGGAGCATGAACCAAATATAAATCAACATTCAGGAGATGTTGATTTTGGAATACAACACAATATACCATACAAGAATTTCATAAATAACTTGTTCTGCCAGACAGCTGGATACTCCTTGTAGGTTAAGGAGCTCCAATTTCACTGAAGGGCATTAAACATGAAACTGCAGCTATATATTACAAGTAAAGTATTCCTTCTGTCATCATAAACTCCTAAGTACTGAACTTGCCTCCTTAGAGCCAAAATTACACTCGTTCACCCTTCAAGGCAGTGCAGTGAGTAAGGAAAAAGGAGCTGTTGGGAATTAGCTTTTTTTGACTGTTCCTTATTTGTTGGTCAAACTCATTCTCCAACACACTGCATCCACAAAATACCAAACCCTTACCTTATTAGTGTCTCTTTGATGTTGAGAGTTGAAGAAGAAAGTGCTAAAAATAGGCACATAGAGGCTGTCTGACAAGACAGTTAAGTAAGTTTCTGTGAACTCAAATGCTGGAGGATACTGTTGTACCAGCTGCCAAACACAATTTAGCAGGAGCAGAAAAACAGGAGCCTAAGTAAACAAAATACTTCATCAGTTAAAAAAAAAGTTAAAATTGTTCCACCATGCAAACTATTTATCTTTTAGTATTTAGTGTCTCCAAATACAAATCTTAAGGCAAGAAGCCTGATTAACTACAGACCTGCTGCAGGTATATTTGGCTGAAATCTGAAGTAGTATTTTCTGAGCTACCCTTGGCCAATTATTGACAGAAGAGATGGGAACTTTCTACTCTGAATTTCAAAGTTGTCACTATGAAGCCTTTTAAAGGTGGCAAAGCAAAATTAGTTTATAGCAGTTCTTGATCAGAATTAGTCAGTTTACACCTCTCACTTTAATGCGAATAGCAATCCGATCTAGTCCCAAAGCAAGACACTATAAAGTTGATTTCCAGATGTGACAGGAATAGGCAATTAACTTGAGTTATTTCTATGGATGCTACCACCACTTAACACAGTTTTCAAGGGCACAAGATATATGACTTTGAAAAGACTCCAAGACTGGGAAATTTTACATTTGTTCTCATTAATAATAAAGCCATTGCTGACCTCTAAACAGCAAAACCAGTGGCACTGTAGAAACATCAACCCATAAACAAAACACAAAAGATCCTCATATCCTAACTGAACTTCTGGACTAACAGCTAAATCCCTCCTCATGCTGAGTTAGGTTATAAACAGTAAATAAGGAAACCAATTTAAAAAAATCATACCTCCTCTTTCTCACTTTTGTGTAAGTGGTTACAGCGATCCAAAAAACCATGTCCTCCAATCACCCACTCCTTCTGAATAAGGCTCTGAAACCCTGACTTTGTTCTGCTGTATGAATCCATCATCACTTGAACCAGACTCGAGATTACACAGCACAGATCAGTAGCACTCTCTTCTACAAAGGAGAGCAGAAACCACATTCTATACTGAGCCATTCCTCAAACATTATGTAAGAAAGCAAAGCATTGCCATGTTCACATAAACAAAATCATATTCAGGATCAGAGCAGCACAGACACTTTTGCAAGTCAGAGAGAAGTTAATCATCATTCCAAATTTAAGGTTACTCATATGCTTATCCTAGGAAAGTACTTTGACAATAAAACCTGCAAGCCCCAACCTTTACTACTATAACTTGCCTGTGCCCTTCAGTCTCCCTCCAGTACACACTGCCCCTCAGCCCAGCCATTTGTCCTTACCCTTCCTATCCTCCACACCTCTTTTCACAAGGTGTGAAACTGCCTCCTCCTGCAACATACAGTCTTCACCTTTCCAAAAGGTGCCTCCAGAAAACACCTCCTTCCTATGCTAGGTTTCTCAAATGGCAATATGTGTGAAAAACACAACCAAATTACCAGTCCAGGAGTCACCCAATGGTTAACTTTAGGTTTGGTTTTACATGTGGTTATTCAGTCTAGGAAAATAAACTGCTCAACATGTTTACAGTGAGCATATTATTCCATGTATTTTTAATAAAGAGCCTGCAGAATATCCAGCATGTATTTAGAAAATAAAAAGGTTATTTTGCAAAGTTTTCATATTACTGGTCCTTTGTGTAGATATGGTTCCCCTGCCCCTTAAAGTACAGCAAAGGGCCTAGGAGACCTTAAATAAAATAAACTAGGAAACAGGAATGTTACATCTTCTTGCAATACTCTCCTGTCAACTTATCAGCAGCTTTTTCATTCATATCCTGGAACTGTGTTTACCATAGTTTTTTTGGAAACTATAGGAAGCATTTCCAGAAGTGTGGGAGATTTCGGTGTCTTACTTGAGTGCTGTATGAATTTTAGCAAGTCTCTACCATAATTATAAACTTACAGCTTAAGCTACTTTAAAATTAATTTAAACAAATCAATGCATAGGACTATCTCATTAAATTCTTACCTATGAGGAGAACATTTGTATGCTGTATTTCCAGACACTCAGCAACTTCTATGGCTTTCTTCAAGACTCTCCTGTTTTGGTACAGGAAAAGTTGAGTAAAATTTCCTATATTAGTTTCCCCAAGACAGGGTTAAAATGCCATACTTGAAACTTCAAACACAAAACCCATGCTCAGTTTGGGTAAATGAAGAACTGCTTAGCCTGAAGAACATTTTATTTGGCCATTAACCATGCATTTTCAGTTGCTATGACACAATACTTTATCCTGGAT
The DNA here is from genome assembly GCA_013397155.1 of Irena cyanogastra. Classification (NCBI taxonomy): domain Eukaryota; kingdom Metazoa; phylum Chordata; class Aves; order Passeriformes; family Irenidae; genus Irena; species Irena cyanogastra. The sequence continues at coordinate 246,669 of VWZV01001299.1, forward strand.
CAACAGCAGCCATCACACACTGAAGTATTACAAGGGCTAAGAATCAAAACTTTATCCTGGAAAGAGTCAACATCACCACATTTATGTTCTAACGTACTACATTCTACCTTTCTTTCAAAATCTGCTTTTAAGAGGGAGAGGGAAGGATGAGCAATCAGCTCTTGTAAACACTCAAGACAAAAGTAATGCAGAGAACATCATTACACAAGGAAGACTGAGTGGAATTACAGATCACATAAAACCAGATGTAACACTGTTTCTAGATCTAAATCTTCATAAAGTTAGTTATTTTTAGCAAAAGTCTGAACACAAATTAGAATTCTTGCAAAATCTTAGGTCACAAATAGAAACTGAAAGTTTATTTCTTAGGTGTGGAGTTGTCAGATTCTTCTTTGTTCTATCATCTAGAGCATGTGACAAGGCATTCCTACTAACTACAAGAGCCAAGAACTAGCTGATCCAGGAACCAGCTAGATCCAAGTATGGAAATGACCAGTCTCAAAATAACCTAAGGATAGGAACCCAGACTGGCTTTTACTTTAAACTACCTGTGATCTTGCTTATGTCAATGAATTTCTCAACATATATGGTCTTCACTAGAACCTTTCAATAAACACACACATTTAAATTCTGGATTAACGAGTTAATAACTATCAGTATTTATTGATTGTTATTAAGACCAGAAGGGACTGGAGCTGACTGCAAAAGCACCCCATGGTAATTAGCTGATCACAGAATAAGCTGACAGACAAAAGAGCTAGCATAAAGTAACATTCAAAACAAAACTCCTCAACATTCCACTACAACAAGTCTTAAGTTAGCCAACACCATTCCAACACTTACTCACTGTGGACTGCTGAAAGAAGAAAAGAGAACTTAAGGAACAATCAGCACAGCAAGGGGACAAAACTGAGAAGAAATGTCCTTTATAAATCTTTAGTGGGCTAACTCTTGAACACTCCACCTCATCCTAAAGGACATTACAGAAGCAGAGAGTACAGAGAAGAATGGCAAAGCCAGTCAAAGACACAGACTAATTACATGCAAGAAACAAACATGATTCTTGAGTTTGGAAAGAAGGTGACAGCACAGGATGGAAATTACTGGAGCTGTATTTTTAACTGGCTCTCTGGAAGAATTGTAATTGGAATGATATGCTACTTCTCACATCCTTTAAAGCGGAAAGCTTAACACAATCTGCACTGTTAAAAACACTGTCTCGAGTTGCAGAAAAAAGATACATAAATGGGACCATAAGCCTGTCTTTTTTTTCCTACTGGCAGTAAAGAATGTCATTCAGTTTCAAGAAACAAGCTAGAAAACCCACTACAAATGCAATTGCCAACAATTTGAAATACAGAAAGCTGAAGATACAGCAAACCTGATTATTTCTAGCCAGTTCGTGCTCTCCAGTAATGAAAACCATTTCACATCAGTCGCCCAGAAGTCTGTACTGTTATCTGCAAAAAGAAGGGAAAACCAAAATTTGTTTGTTCACACATACACAGTGATAATTAACAGCCATCCACTGAATTATCCTTCAGTTATGAACAGGTACAAAGCAACCAATACCAAGGAGTCAGCAAATCTCAATCACTATTGAACTTGACACCTTTTAACTAAATAAGGAGGTGAAGTAGTCCTACAAAAACCAGCAGTTTTATAGCACCACAGCTTTTTACAAAAAGTAAGCTGAAGGTTCATGGCAACCAAACCAGGTAAATAAATCTGTTGACAAAATGGAAAAGGAGTAAAAAAAAAATTAATCAGAGATGATGATCTACATAAAGCTTAATCTAAAGATGCTGGATTTTGAAAATCACCACCATCAGAGCCAGAAACATCAATGGGTTTTAGAAGTAGGTTATAAAAATTTATGGAATATAAGACTACCTGAAAAATGTTTTAAGAAGTTTTTGCTGCAACTAAAATAAGGCATTAAAATACATAAATGGGGAGGCCAACTTCAATACCATGAAGTCATTAAACTCCTATGAGTTTCACTAGGCCTTTTGTAGATTTTTTTCAAATGCCACCTAAGCGTCCATTGCTTTTATTTCTATCAAAGCCAGCCAATAAATATTGGAAAGTTTTCACAAGCTGATATAGTCAATTAAAACCAGAATAGATTACATTTCCTGCATGAGACAAACTCCGAAGCACAAGGCCTACAACACTTCTACTAGGGAGAAACCAGACACACACAATTCCCTCCTCCCCCACCCTTTCCATAATAGCTTCAGTTCTACATGTTTCTGTGTAACTGCACACCTCCCAGAGTCTCTCCAAACAGTGAGAGTGCTCAATGCCAGCACATTTACACACTTCTGTCTCTGCTGCATCTTTCACCTATGCCTCAAATGCACAGGCATATACATGTTTTATTCATAAATAATACACATATTATTTATTTATGGAGGTAGCTGTGCCACCTCCATGCCTCTGCACCTCGTCCTGTTCATTACACAATTTGAACTCCCCTCCCAATTTCTTTCACCTTGGCCATAGAAACTAGTTCTCCACAAAAGTATTAGGATGTATCTTCAAATGTCTGTTCCATTAGACATAGTTTTCACTAAATCCCATCAACCTAACAGTAAAGAATTTTTTCCAAATACCTGATCCAAAGCTGCCCATTTCCCCCTGTCCTGTCATTTCATGCTCTCATCTAAAGTCCCTCTCCAGTTCTCTTGTACCCCATCCAGGCACTGGAAGGTTCCATAATGTCTCCCTCGAGCCTTCTCTTCTCCAGGCTGAACAATCCTAATTCTCTCAGCCCTTCCTCATAAGAGAGCTGCTCCATCCCTCTGATCATCTTGGTGCCCTCCTCTGGGCTCACTCCAGCAGGTCCCTGTCCCTGCTGTGCTGGGAGCCCAGAGCTGGGTGCAGGGCTCCAGGTGGGTCTGAGCAGAGCAGAGCAGAGGGGCAGAATCCCCTCCCTGCCCTGCTGCCCACGGGGCTCTGGATGCAGCCCAGGACATGTTTGGCTCTCTGGGCTGGGAGTGCCATGGCCAGGACAAGTTGCCTATACCATATTAACTAGGCACGTACAGGACAAAAGTAATGGTTAATGTGTTCAGGCTTTAAAATATGGTAATAAGGTAATAATTTCTGTAAGATCTTAGTACTTCTGCAAAAGGTTACCTGAATGTTTTTCTCTGACTTAAAGTGCCTAGTGCTATACTCAGTGAGTCTACTAACAAAACCTATTTTAAAAAACTGCAAGAACAAACACTTACTAGATTGCAGCTTCAACACATTCCCCTATTGCACGAATATAAGACAATGATACAATTACATCATTGAAATACACAGATTAAATGACTTAAATTCAAGCTTAGGCCTTTTTCCTACTGAGGGTGAGCTACCAGAAATCACACAAAAAGGTAATTATTTTTAGCTCTGTGGAATTAACAGTGTATTCTAGACAAAATCCTCAGTGTGAAACTCAAATAGCTCATATTAAAAATGGAGTGGAGCTTTTTTCATCTCAAGAGGTGAGGCTGAAGTGTTTCATGACAGCAAAATAGTCGGAAAGTCTCAGAAGAAAGAAGTCTGAAAGCCTAGATCATACTTTCACATGGCTCCCATTCGATTGCTTTCTAAAGGACAGAATTTAAGCAGCTTCATTTGTTTCAAAATGTGACTAGTGTGTAACAAAACCTAGGGCAAAAAGTAATTAGCAAGCAGTCTCTACTCTTGACAGAGCCCAAAGGCTGAAAGGCTGGCAACAGAAGACTGAAAAATCTTCCCCACAAAGTTCATTCCAGCTAGTGTATTGTAACTAACACTTAAGACTCCACTCCTTCAAAAGTAATTTTCAGATACTGTGACAGCTTAGCAAGAGGTGGTTAAGTCAAAGAACTACAGACCTTCATTCACATCCCAGACATAAGCACAGTCTTCAGTCATGTACTTTAAAATCTGCTTTTAACCACCCTCAAAATCAAGACACAAATCAGGAAAATTACTGCACTCAGGAGTCACAGCACATCATTGTTACACTTTACTTTGAAGTCTGACTTACCTATCAAAAACAGCTGTTTAAATTTTGTGTATGCAGTCTGGATATCTTGCAGAGATGGAAGGCTGCTTGACAAGTCATCCATCTTCAGGAGCTCATAGGGAGGTTTGCTAATTGTCTTATAGATTCTAAATCAAACCATCAAGAGATTAAAGCCTTCTGCTTCACAAGTCAAATAATGCATCAACTGTTACGACTGAAGACAAAGTTAATAGGCACGATTTGTCAAAGAGCTGTAATATCAGAAGATAAGACACTCTGGAAAGCTAGTGACCTCCATGCATTTCTAAGCACTGCCTGGAAGCTTGCCTACAGGCTTATAACAAGATTTGATGCTTTTAACCATGACACCAATAAAATTATACTCATGCCTATTTGTGCAGTTATGACTATTACAAGCACTACTTGATTTTTACTACTCTTTCGTTAGTATTTTCTTCACTAGACACACCAGAATCACTTTACTAGGAGGCCGCTAGAGCTCTATCCTGAAAGAAGAGATGGATAGAAACACCCAAAACTCCCAGCAGAAGCTTAAAATTTCTCTTGACCTTTGCCAACCAGATTCTGATACCTAGCTGGCAGGTCTTCTAATGAAACATACAAGTAAAGGAAATTATTTGGATTCAAACAAGACAATGCATCTTCCCTATATATCTCCTGATCTTTTTCCCTTGAAGGAGAGGAAAAAAGACCATGCCAGATGATGCTTTGGCTTGGATCCAGAGCATTCCCTCTCATTCAGGTTCCAGAGCTCAGATGAACATCAATGTAGTAACTACATCTGCTGTCACATTAGCCTCTTTATTATGAAAACCTGCGAAAAGTTGCTCTAGCTCATACTTCAGAAGTGAGGCCTTGTGGGCACTTTTCCAGGCAGGACAGAGTGCTTTGCTTCCTGCAGGCTGTAGCACAGAAACCTGCTTTAGGTGACATCTACAGGGGTCCACATCAGAAACACGGGTTACCAGACCTACTGGAAGATGCATCAGGTCAGAGAAGTGAGGGAAAGCAATTGCTGGCCAAATACAATCCTTCTTCCAAATGAAACAGTAAATAACTTATGCTGGAAGATAAGGCTCTGAGCAGCTTTTTTAAAAAGGTAAACTGCTAATTGTAAACATCTGCTCTGTGTCTGAGTTCAGACTATTACAACAATGGCACTTTAACACACCCTGATGGCCAATTTGTAGATATATTTCAGATTCCAGTGATTAAACACCAGTACTGCATAGCAAAGAAAACCAGCAACACTGCCCCAAGTTCGAATGGTCACAGAGAAGGGATCGAAATATCAGAGGATACCTTGTTACAGCTTACTGTTAGTTTTATTTACTTTCACATCGTGAAACAGCATTAAAGATAGTTCTAAGTCATATAATCTTTCCCATTTCAGGATTGAAATATTAGAGAACCTGCAGGAAGGGCCACAACTCTTTCCTATGTGAGTATATTTAATTTTATAAACAAAATCAGTTTTAAGAGCCCAATCAAGCTGTTTTCTCTTAGTCCTGTGTGATTAACAGGTCTCCATCTATGAGGAGCAAGAAGCCAATGTTCAATGCACAGACTGTACATTTGAGTCTGATCTAACAGGTGGCTGCTGAGAGACAAGTTCTGTTCAGGACAAACAACAGTTAAAATCGGCAAAATTGAAGGGCAAAAAGTCATTGCCATAACAGTCAGACAGCTGTGCTCCTTCACTTAAGTTAAACTTGTTATTTTTCAAACTGCTGAACTAATTCAGTTCACTGCCCCATCTGAAAAAGTGCTGTCTGCCTTCACATCTGAAAGCTGCAGTAGTGAATTTCTTAGGCTGTCTCAAACATTTTATATCACCTTATCTCAAGCTGTTTAAGAACATGAATCTAGCTCTCAGAAGGTGGCAGAGTCTTAGGAATCCAGTTTGCAAATGCATGTTTAGAGATGGAGTCTACATTTCTCTTACTTGCAAAACAACTAAGCCATTAAATCGTACAGGCTTTGCTGCTGCTTTACCTAAATAATACATCACAGTTAGTACAGATTCCTCAGAAATATGTGTATGCAGCTCCACAGAAAAAGCCTTCAGTGAAGTTTCAACCCTGCACAAGTAACCAATGCCACTGGGTCAAGGGCTTAAACACATTCCACTACAGCAAACTACTTTCAGATATAGAACTTGTTCCTGATGTGTGAAAGCTTAAAAGATAAAGCATATATGGAAAAAGAGAAGCAAGGTCCATACCAAGCAAAGTGTTGTGGACAGAATAGCTATTACTGACCCATCCAAGAAGGCTTTTTGCATTTGTGAAGTGCTGTCATCCTGTTCTTTGGGAAATGCAGACATTTTGAGAAGAGCAGCACCATTATGGCAAGACCAACACCAAATCTGCAGAAAGATATTTACCAGGTGAGAAAAATTAGTAAATTATCCTATACAAGGTATTTGCTCAAGTGACTGAGGGATTTCAAAATTTCTCTGTGCTTTTGCTTCACTGAATTTTTAGTGTATTTAATAACACCATCAACAGAAGCAAACTCCTACACCTGCATCAAAATCACATGCTTGAGTATACTGTGTTACTACTTGCAAGTTTTAAGTTAGACTTTACACAGGCAGAGGGAAATACAAAATGACAGATTATACCAAAACATTACTTTCTCAACTTCCCCTACAGGTAAAAAAAAAAAAAAAATTGATCAAAAGGTCTATGGCCAAGTTATGTCAGAATATACACCACAGCAACTTGTGAGTAACATATATATATATATATTATCCATCAGTTTCTCCATGCAGATGGTAGGTTTTTCTAACAGTTCAGCCTTGAGATAAGTCACAATAGAGGCACTGATATTCTTCCATGTAACTATGGATTAAGAGTTATCTAGGCATATGAAATTAAGTATTAAACACTCTGCAGCTGAATCAGATTGCATGGTCACAGGTATTTCTTGTGGCAAATCAGTCCTCAAAGCTTCTTACTTCCCTTTACACATAATTTCCTCATTCATACTTACTCCTTGAAGCTCTCAAGATCTGTAAACTTGCATTGAAACAGGGAGTAAGAATCATTTTCATTAGGAATATTACACAAATGATCTCAGGAAGTAGAAGTTCTGCTACCAATTTACAGTAATCAAGAGGTGCACCTCAGAAGGATACAGAAACCTCACAATCATGAAGAGTGGAAAAAATTACTGTACTGTCCTTCCATTTCCTTCTAAAACCAATTCAGTGTGGTCCAGCTATCTTGACACTAGCTTCACAGAAACAGTTTGGAAATAATTAGAAGAGTTCTACAAGGCCTCTGAACAGTGGACATCTACAGATGTTGTCATCTATCTGGACATCTGTAAGGCCTTTAACATGGTAACACAACATCCTTATCTCAACACTGGGGAGTTAGAGATTTGATGCATGGACTGTTCAGGGATGAGGAATTGGTTGAATGGTCACATCCAGAGAGTAGTGGTCAACTTCTCAAAATCCCAAGGGAGATCAGCAATGATTGAGTCCCTCAGGGGTCTGTACTAGGGCCAGGACTACTTAATACCTTCATCAATGACATAGCCAGTGAGATTAAGTGCACTCTCAGCAAATTTCCAGATGACACCAAGCTGAGGTGGTTTGACTGGATGCCATCCAGAGGGACCTAGACAAGCTCGAGGAGAGGTCCACGGGAGCATCAAGGCCAAGGTTTAACAAGACCAAGTGCTGGTGCTGCACCTGGGCTGGGACAGCCCCTGGTATCAGCACAGGCTGGGCATGAACAGCCCCAGAGCAGCCCTGCCCAGAAGGGCTTGGGGGTGCTGCTGGCTGAGAGGCTGCACATGCCCCGGTCATGGCACTCCCAGCCCAGAGAGCCAAACGTGTCCTGGGCTGCATCCAGAGCCCCGTGGGCAGCAGGGCAGGGAGGGGATTCTGCCCCTCTGCTCTGCTCTGCTCAGACCCACCTGGAGCCCTGCACCCAGCTCTGGGCTCCCAGCACAGCAGGGACAGGGACCTGCTGCAGTGAGCCCAGAGGAGAGACACAAAGATGATCAGAGGGATGGAGAAGCTCTGCCGTGAGGATACACCGAAGAGTTGGTGTTGCTTAGCCTAGAGAAAGCTTTGGGGAGATCTTTTGGTGGCATTTCATTACTTAAAGGGGGCTTACAAGAAAGATGGGGAAAGACTTTTTAATAGCTCTTGCTGTGATAGGACAGGGGGTAATGGTGTAAAACCAAAAGAGGGTACATTTAGAACTACATATATGGAAGAAAGTTTTTACAAGGAGGGTGCTGGAACACTGGATGGAACAGGATGCCCACAAAAGTGGCAGATGCCCCAGAAACATCCAAGGCCAGGGTGGACAGAGCCCTGTACGATCAGACCTAGGAGAAGATGCTTCAAGTCATTCCAGAGGGGGATTAGACTAGATGCTGTTTAAAGGTCCTAACTATTCTACAGTCCTGTGAACACAAGATGGAATAAAAAATCCCAAACACTTCTGTTTCTTTGTAAGAGCCAGTGCAGTAGGTCTCTTACCTGCTGAGAAAAAGTCAACCACACTACTTTGACTTTTAGGCAGGACAGTACAGTACTATCTCCTCCATGGACCAATTGACTTAAAAGCACAAAATGAACATGGTTTTCCTTGGCAAATTCAATGGACACACAGCAACTAGGGTAAGATTTCACAAGTGAGATTACTTTGCTCCTCGTTTCTATCTTCTCTGTCTTACTGGCTCTTGAACTACAAGGCAGGAAGCCAAACCTGGCTTGCTATAGGCTGCAAACCAGTATATTTAACTTCATTTTCTGTTGGACTTGTAGAACCAGTTTTTCAGTCGGGCTACCTGACTTTGTGAAAACACTGCATCATCACAGCCATAGCACCAGAACCCAAGCCAGGTAACTGGAGGTGTTCAGCTACACCTTACATGCACCATCTTTACCTCAATATCCAAATAGCCTTTCAAGTCCTACATCTTGCCCCAGCCAGATGCCACTCAGCACAGTCTCATGAAAAACAGGCTGATGGACAGACAGGCTAGTAAGACATGTAGGCTGTAAGACCTTAGTAAATGGGAACTGTGAACAGTAAATACATATTTTGCTGCTATGTTATATATATGTTTTGCTACGTATTACACTGTTCAGTGAAATACAGAATGTATCAAGCACTTCTTCTAACGTCTGCTTCCCTTCTGTAGATGATCAGGTATACAAGTAAACTGTTAAAAAACGTTCTGAAAAACAACATGCAGTAACATCTGCAATGTTAATCAAAATTCTGTCATCTCAGTAAGAGTCTTACCCTCAGCCATGCATATATACTTACAGGAATGCCTCTGCCTTCATACTTCAAGATACTCTCTTCAGAAATGCATATGGGAACAACGAAATACAAAGGCAGCCTAAGACAACAAAGAAGAGTTTCTTGGTCTCAAAAATGGAACAAAGAACAATCTCCAAGTTCCTTTTAATGATGGTGAGTGTTCTAGCTCAAATTCTAATTATATATTCACCTTGCTAAAATAATCTTTCCTCCTAGATAATTCTATTGTCCTCAAAGCTGTCCCTTTATTTTCAGCTGAATAAGGCCTTTTTCCCAACCTTGAGGTCTCAGCTATTTTCACTGCAAAACTCCCCTGCCTTCGCAAAGGTGCAATTATTTGTAACCTCTAAGATTGATTGCTAAGACCACCTCGGTTCTCTCATGCTTTGTTGTTTCAAAATATACCCTTGCAGTATTAAATGACTAGTTCTGTTTCCATGCATGTTAAGCAGTTCACATCCTAATTCAAGAATGTCATATATGAAGGACTTCCAGCATCAACCAACATTATTTATGTTCAAGGTCCAGAGAAGCAACCTAGGTAAATACTTAAACTCAATTTGGGACTCCCAAGACAGAGTTCTAGAATAAATAGTTAAGACTTTGAAATACTAGTTTCCAAGGTCTGTGAAATCTTTCAAGATTTGACCATGAAACAACAGCAGAAGTATACAATACCTTGTACACATCCTAAAGGGCTCACCACTAAATGGTACTCAGTTAAACTGGTGGCCAAGCTCAGCTAAACTTAGCTAACCTTCTCCTAAAGGCAACACAACTTAACTTGCACCAGCACACTTTGCAGATTTACTTTACACCAGTTACTTTTTCTCAACCCAGCCCCATCCCAACAAAAACAGTGGAAAATCTCCAGTATATGTAACTTGAAATTTTACCACACTAAAGGTACAGGATTGAGAAAGTGTCATCCTAATGAGTATGACAGAAGTGTAGGTCTCAGACATACATAATTTGTATTCTCTACTCCTAGATATACTCAAAGCTTGATTTGATCAAGGTCCTGAATAGTTTGAACCTAACATTGAAGTTAACCCTGCTTGAATCAGAGGTTGTGCAGAATCACTTCCTGAGATTACAAACCAAACTATTCCATAAATAAAAATGGAAACCAGATCCTAAAAAAAGTCCTAAAAACCTGTATAACGCCAGCATCAAAGGTAGCACTGATTTTCCCAAATCCAAAATTCACTATTAACCAGGGCAAGCTTACTTTTCAGAGACTCTGTAGCCTTCATTGGTGGTCACCGCTTTGTATTTCACATTCCCTTTGGTCCGCTCCAACTCATCACGCCAGTCCTCGAGGGTCTCAAACATCACAGTTTGGTTTCTCCCATCTGTCAGACATCAGTAATATCAACTTTGCAGACTGTCAGGAACTCTGCCACAAAAGCAATCCTAAGTAAACCTGTTAGTCACCATTAAGGTAAGCAAACAGAATCTCTTGTGTATCAAAAGCCTTGAGTCAAAGTGCCTTTGTACACCACACTGATCTGTCTGATCTTTAACAACAGTAATATTCTGTCAGATACGGCTGTTACTAATAACTTCAGGAACAGTTTCTCCTGTTCTAAAACTAATTAGTTTTTACAGAACTTCCACACAGCTGGGGCTGTCCTCACATCCAGCTTAAAATGCAGGGTACCATGCAGCAAATATCATTTTATACTAATGCAGCTGACTGGTATCTAACACTGTAGGTTAAATGCAGAATTAACAATCATACCAAAAACCACTCTACAAAAAAAATCAGATATTGCATTTCATTCAAGGTTCATTTTCTTTCCTCATGAATAGTTTTGCATTGAATAGAACACCTCAGTTACTCAGTAAGAGTAGAAAATTAATTGCAGCAATTCAGTCTCAATACTTTCAACTGAGAATCTTCCCTGTAATTCTACTTAGCCACCTCAGAAACAGTTAAAACAGCAGCTTGATTTAACCTCAAATCTTGTATAATAACCATATAATCTATGGAGTAATGTCAATTGTTTTAAGCACACATCCTAATTAAGTAGCATTCTACAACATCAGCTAACACTGAAATACCAAACAGAACTATGATTTCTATGGAAGATACAATGGCAACTTGAAACTTTCCACTGTAAGAAGATAAGGTAGATGAAAAATTTACAGGTCGGAACAGAACATTATTGATGACCTCTTGGAGACAAGATTTTAGAGGTATCAGACTGTGAGAGGCATAAAAAACAAATTTCTACAATCTATTTGGCTTATCCTGTAGCAATTTTATGAAGAATGACACCAAGCCACTTACTACTGAATACAGCTATTAAAATAGGAAAGAATTGCGCGACAGCACTGCAGTGTTGCTTTAAAGAGTAGGCTTCTCTCAGGCTTAGTCTCTACCTGGAAAAGCTTCCAGAAACAGAACAAGCAGTCTCAGGTGAAGCCTGCAGGAACTCCTGAGCCAGCAACGTGCCCTTCCTTGCAGCAAACAGACAGTGTTCCTGGGGTGCATTCAGCAATGCCACTGTGTGCCAGCTGAATGAAGCCACCACTGCTCTCTGGAGGGCTGTGCCCAGTGCTGGGCTCCCTGCGAAGGCTCCTGGACCAGGTCCAGTGAAGGCCCTCTGTGATCACTAAAGGGCTTAAAACACCTGATATAAGCAGAAACAGAGCTGGGATCACTCAGAAAAGAGGGCTCAGCAGGGGCCAATCTCCCTGTATGTATAAACACCGGGGGTGGAACAGGGGAGGAAAGTACAGAAGATGGAACTAGACTCAGCGATTCGAAAAGAGGCAGTTACGGACAAGCTGAACTACAGCAAATCCCACTTACATATAACAGTAACCACAAGAAGGGTCAAACAATGAAACTGACCTTCCAGAAAGGCTGTGGAGTCTCCATACTTGGAGATATTCAAAACCAAAATGGACATGACTAAGCTTGATGCAGTTAACCCTACTCTGAAGAGGGGCATACGGACAAGAACATGACTAGATACTTTCCAGTGGTTTCTTCTAACCTCAATGATCCTGAAATTCCTTGACATATTTTGGTAAGTGTTTGATTAATACCTTGAATACATCGAAACACATATTTGGTGTTTGATTCATACCTTGCATACATCAACACCTCCCTCTGTGATGGGAATTGGTGTTGCTGGTGCACTAAGGATCATGTTCTTATTTCAAAACATCATTATTATTTCAGCTAAAGTCTGAATTACGGAATACTACAAAGTACACCAACAATTTTTTATCCTGAATTTTGCAGCCTAATGCATTATTCTGCCAAGTTTGATCAAGTGGGAAGATTATGTAATAAGCCAGATATAAGAGGAAGTCAGATGCCTTGCAAACCTACGCTTTTTTTGCAACTGCCTGGAAGAAGCATATTGCTTGTAAATAAGAGCAAAAAGGGAAATACTTTCTCATAGGATGCCACTGCAAATGCAGTAATTTCAGAATTAAGAGCAGGAAGTCTGATTCACAGCAGCAATACAGAAAAACCACACTGATAAAACAAGCAAAGTATTTTCTAGATGAACCACATTAAAAGCATTTGCACATTTTAATCACAATAAGTTTTCAATCCAGGGATGCTACTCCTGCTTGGAAAATCTCTGTGCAACTTCCTGAATGACACCAAAACCAACAGGAGACAAGTTTAGAAGTTTTTAGCAACATGCTTAACAACATACAATGTACAACAAAAGAAAAATTAATCTTTTGAGGCTACCTACCAGCAGGACAGAGCCATAAGCTGAGCACAAACTCAACTATAGACCTCCCAGACCACTAAATAAACGAACTACGCAACAAACAGATAAAAAAAACCATTTACCTGTGTTGTTTGGAGCAGCTGATGCATAAGAGAACAGAAACAAACGTTTAAGCAGCTTAGGAGTCTGGCTATGATGAACTATACCACTGACGATCTAAAAAAGGACCAAAAGTTAACATCCAAACACACACCAAGACTGTCAGTGTAAAAAAAAAAAAGTCTTTTTTTTTTTTACCAACCCCTCCATCCAGGTTTTAAACAAAACTAATGGGTTCTATCCCCAATAGCTGAAACCTGACTTTTAGGAAGATTTCTCTGTTTTCTGCAAGACACTGTACCTACTTTGTCTAAGTAGTATTATATATGCTCAGCCTCCAGAATTACTCTTATTTAAATAAAGTTAGTTGACTCTTAGTTTGGAGTTCAGACCAACTTGTCAAAAAACCTAAAGTTATCAGCAAAGTAACATTATATTGAAGACTAAAATATAATGAAATCACATGTCACAAATAGGACAGCTTTACAGCTTGCCTGAGCTGGAGCTAATTTCCTGCAGCACTCCCAAGTTCCAGTCTTCTTTAAAGAGCCACTGCACCTGTCTTTTAACTGCTATGCATAATGAACTGTTGAATAAAATCAATCTTTTACTTTCTGTCTTAGCTGGAAATTATCAGAAAACACTTCCAAGTTTCAGGGATCTCTCAGAGTGAATTTCATCCTTCCCTCACCCTCACAATACCTAACACCAAGCTAAAAACAGAAAAGCAAATTAAGTTACTATACGTACTCTTTTCACTTCCTCTTCTTTTGTGTATCTCAGGCAGAAGTTAAATACTCTAAGGTCTTTACAGTAGATAATTAATTTCTCTGGGTATTTTCTTAGCTGTCCTGTTAGAAGTTTCTTTTTCTCGTCATAAACTGCAAAATTAAAAAGTAAAGTAAATACCAAAAAGGTACTTGTAATGTTGATAAAGTTGTCCCTGACTGACATTTCAGAGTTCTCAAGAAACTAATTCAAGCCCAAGTTTTCTCAAGACAAAACAAGCATGCTACAGCACAGGCTGCCAAGCCTCAACCTTTTATTTTAAAACCCATTTAATTACTTCATACAAGGTAAAAGGCAAATTTGCAGCAAACCAGCTGCTCAGTGGTTACATTTATTCACATTCTGACTGCACACCAAGTTTAAAGTTTCAAGAGACATAAAGAACAATTTAGTAGTTTTACACAAGGAGAAGTCCCCAGACATCTGAGATCATTCTAAGTTCCTTAAAAATATTTTTTTTAACCACCAGGAAGTCCCCAAGGCAAACCTCTGCTCATTTCTCTTTGAGGACGTACCATTTCACAACTTCAAGTGCTGCCAGCTGGGCCACTGTACATAAAACTGAAGTGTCTCATAACCATCTTCCCTGGTCTGCCCCAGTTCCCTCCCTCACAAACCCCCCCCACCATTTATAAACACTCTGAATACTCATAATTAGTCCAAGAACAGGATCCTCAGTAAAGCCTTCCCCTACTTAAAATTATCAGCCTCATTCTCACTTATCTTTTCTAGCAATACTGCCACATCTCTAACCCCGATGCAAACCACTTGATTTAGATGGCAATTAAAACCTCTTTTTTAATCTCCTTTAATATGCTGAAAATATCATGTATCTCATAAAACAAAGTTCCCTTAGACAAACGAAAAGGATTGTTTGAGAATTTGGTACCCGTATTGCTATTGCTCAAATGAAGTGAATATACCCATATTTAAAGAAATAGTTGATACATTGGAAGATCCTTGTATACCAAATTTAGGGACTTTCGACAGTACACTCTCTGCTTTAAACCACTGCATTTTGAAGGAATCATTTGTCTGTTCCAGTGGACAATTAATCAAATAAAATTGACAAGCTTGAGGGATAAAACTGGGTTCTGATAAATTTCTGATCTGTCATTTCATCATTAAATACAACTGCAGCTGCTTTTTAAAAATGTACTGGTTTTCCAAAAAGTATGTACTTGTACAAGGAGCACCAGCACTCTAAGACCCCCAGGGGTAGAAAGCTGACTTACCTCCATATATTTGATCTACGCATTGCAGAGTTATGTCATTTTCTCCTACAATCTTATTCTTAAATTGTGGCTCCTAGAAATATGAAAATAAATAGTAGAAATGTCACACTACAGTACCACCTTCTGCCAAGTAAAGGCTTTACACTGCTTTAATATCAGCATTACGTCTTATTCTTATAAGCTCTGTAAGGCAGGATACTGAAGAACAGTTATTAAAATACACACAGATGCAAGTTACACACACAATATAGCTTTATTTAAGTCTCAGTCATGCTTGAAAGGCAGATACAGTTTTTACTTTTCAAATAGCTTCAAAGCATACATTTCTACTGACAGTCACTTTTCAAACTAGAATCACTACAGTAAACAGGAAATACAGTAACTTCATGTAATCCAAGCCCTTTTGTGACAAGTTTCCTTGCTATGGGAACCTGGCAGGAAATACAAAGTCTCTTAAAAGAACAAGTATCCCAAGAACATATCAACATTAAAATCAGATTTATGACTGGGTAAAGTGCAACTCAATTACCTCTGTAACCAAACTTGAAGTGATTTGGAGGACCCTTCAGTTTTACCATTCCATTAGTCCAGTTAAAAATGGCATTTTAGTGATGCCACAATTAAAGACTATTATTTTCAATATTGTTACCAAACAGCTGACATACACTACATCAGCAAATTATATGTTACTGTGAACAGAGTTAACCTTATTTGAGTTACTTCCAGGTCTGCAGTATTCTGAAGCAGGTGCTAACACTGAACTTTTGTTAAAAGAAATATAGTTGACATGTTATAAACCCAAGGTTCAAAGCCAGCAATGGAACAGAAATTAGCATGCTCATTACCAACTTTCCACAGATCACTTGATATTTACGTCGAAAGATTCTGCAGCTTTGTCTTAATTAATTCCAGAAGGTCCAATAATCTGTACTTGGCTGCAGAAGCCCTAGTTTAATGTTCAAACTTTATGAAATTTTACCCCAAGAAACTTCGGACTATAATCAACTTGTGTCAAATCATATTATTCTCACTATCTTTAACAGTCAAGATCACCTTGAACGTGGGAGCCACTAGACTCTTTTCACTTCTAACACTTAAATGGACTAAACTATTTCAATGCTTAAGCTTATCAAATGCACTGTGGCATTACCATTCTCCTCTGACAGCTCAATTTGAGCACCTAAACCAAAGCAAAAATGATTGAAAATTTTTAAGATTTGGGAAGTTTTTAGCTATTTCAGAATTTGCAAGCTCAACAGCACTAGGTTTTAAAATCTTCTCAGTAAACACTGGGCTTTGAATGAAATAATTCAGAGTTTTACTAAGCCACATAATTTTTCAGAGCATTTCTGCTGAGAATTAGCTTACTCAGTCTTGTACAGCCTGAAATGATTCTGCAGATGCAGCCCAAAGTCAAATCAGGCAGATGTTATCCACCAGAGACATTCACTACTCAACAAATGCTACCAAGACAAAGAGTCAGAAATCAACTTTAAACAAATTGTTGATTAGTTTTCAAAGCAATGGGTTCTTTTAACTTAAGCTTCACCAACTCACAAAATATAAAGAGTTATAAACTGTGTCTAATCTAGGTGTCCACATAAATGCTTGCACTGCTTTTGCTTAAAATAGTCATTAGAGCTTGAGGAAGGATCAAGCAGATGCAGACTGATTCAAGTTATTCTGCGCCCATTCAGAAATTTTATACATTTATGTTCATTC